>WWET01002694.1:50937-87316 GCA_011038615.1 Limnodynastes dumerilii | reverse complement strand
ACACACACACACACACACACACACACACACACACACACACACATATATATATATATATATATATATATATATATACACATACACACACATATACATTGATAAAATACAAGAGTGTGTTCGCTTCTCAGTCCAGGATGGCTACAATGTCCATGGTCTCAATTTATTCACAGACTCAATTCATAAACAAGGCTTTTAATTCCAAAAACCACATCTTCCCCTTTAAATTAGCGAGTCCATGTTTGTGCTATGTACACAGCAAAGAGAATCAAAAGAGAAGGGGGTGCTTTATTGTGTAAACATTTTTATTAAAATCACCAGCACCCATAATATCATATGTACCAGAGCATTTCTTGGTTCACAGCGCAACCACGCTCAAGTAGTGGCAGAGGTGGGGCACCAGCTGGCAGCTCCGTTGCACAGACAATGAGGCTGCTCGCATTAAGTCCATGCTGGGAGAGGAACTTCGATTTGTGGAGACTGTACGCTACTTCCAGCTGGTCTAGATCAGAGGAAAAGTGTATGTTCCCTACGCGTTTCGTCGGTCAATGACTTAGTGAGGAGGAGTAACAAGTCCACTGCATAGGATTTTTAAATAGCATATTAGCAGGTGGTTACTAATTAAGTTGTCTCCTTAACAAAGCTTCATTACATAATACATATGCTTTCAGACAGAAATCACAATTAGAAACAACCAATAAAATATATTATCTATTTTCAGACTAAGAGATCTAACTATTCCTAGAAAAATTATTACATGAACATTTGATAAATATAAAATCAATATATAAAAAGTCTAATTAAAAAACACTCATTTTAAAACGGGGAGCAATGCATTAACATGGGACAGTGGATCTAAACGTGCACAATTCCCAACTATACATAAAGTGCTAGCTCATACAACTCTTGATAATATCAGATTACAATTAATGAATGTAAAGCATTAAGTCCAAATAGAGAACCCGTAACTGGAAAATAATATAATAAAGTAAAATTTGGACGGATGCATAGCGGAATTGAGCACTGCACATGCGCAAGAAGAATAATGTTGGTTGTTAAGATTGCAATGCCATTTTTCCATCTCTGCCAGCTTGCGAATTCATGTTTATTTGTATGCAAAAAGGGGCATGTTTGAATGTTAATGTATTTTTGGGGCATTTATTAGCTAATTTGCGCTCATCCGTAATGACAGTTTGCATGCGCTTACTAGTTTTCTTTGCACTAGCCCTGACCATGGTGCAAGCGTATTTAAAACAGTTTTTTTTTATTGGAAAATGTCTCAAGGCAGACACGTGGCTCGTTAACAAAAAAGTAATACAGCTGCTAAAACACTATTTAATAAAGATACAAAGTTGAAGATATCTGCAGGAATATTTGTAACAGTGGGGCATTATAACATAGATGAGGTTTTTTTTTAGTTTGTTTCATGCGCACGCCCTTTTTATAACATTTATAAAATTAATAATATTTTTTTTTTATTTATATTAAAAATAAATGTTATTTTTCCTAATCATAAAAATTGTCAGTTTTCTTTTGTGTGTTGTTGGAGACTCTAAATTAAAACACAATATTACAAACTAGTTAGTGTTTCTAACATTTACATAGCACATACAACTATTAAATAGTTTACAATTAAAACATTAAATGTTTTTACAAAAAAATTTTTTTTTTTACAAAAAATTTGGTTTTGGAACACATACATTTTTTGAAAAAGTATTTCTTTTAATTGTAAATAAAAAGTTAAAATACACCATTGTGCATTTCTGCATCCATATTCCAGATGCGTGCGATTCACGCTTGCATTTTTTTATGCGAAAATGTGCAACCTTGAATAGGCCATATTTAAATTAGTTTGTGAAAATTGTGTAAATTAGCTCCCGTCTCACGCACACACACGCAACTCTGAATCATCTCCTTTTTATCATGAGACTGCTGTTGGTCCATTTAAGGAATATTAATTTACCGCCGTTCTTCTTATATGCTGCTACATTGTCGATATATAACTAAGCCAAGCTTTTTTTTATTGCTCTTTAAGCACCGTGACACTTTTTTGATGTTGAGATTTCTTAATGGTGTTTTTTACCACTTGATGTGATTATACACTAAATTATATTTTTTACTTTCAATTACAGAGTGCTGGATTTGGATTAAGGTCTTTTCTTCTAATCTATGTTTAATTTTAAACTTATTGCCATGAACTTATTGTTTATATAGTATTTGACCTAAAGTAGGTGCGCTCCTATTTACAATTCTAACTATAATATTTGCTATTAGAGTCATAAATGCATGCCTAGCTTCATTTTAGTTGCCCTTCTTTGAACAGTTTCTAAAGTGTCACAATCCACGGCACTTACCGCATTAGGGGTCGTCTGCTGCCCTTTCTAGCCGTGCCCGTGTTTCCCCTTCACGTGCCATTCCCAGCATGTGGCAGCCTCTTTTCAAGTTTGGCCTTGTTCCCAGCAATCATGTTCTGGTACCAATCGGATTCTGCTTCCAGTGTCACATGACATGAGTCACCAGTCCCTGTCTGGGGTGCACTATATAAACCCTGAGCACTGTTCAAACAGTGCCAGAACAATACTTGTACTTATATGTTACCTGGCTCCAGTGGATCTCCAGTGTCTCTGCCCAGAGATCATTCCTGGCTGTACTCTGTGTCCTGCTATCTGCAGATCGTTCCTCCAGCATCAGACCTCTACCACCTGCTTTCTGCAGAATGCTATTCCAAGTCCAGTCCAGTTCAGTCTGGTTCCAAGTCCAGTCATGTTAATTCTGGTTCCAAATCCAGTTCAGTCTGGTTCCAAGTCCACTCCATTTCAGTCTGGTTCCAAGTCGACTTCAGTCTGGTTCCAGCGTAACATCTATGCACTCCCCCCTACACTCCGCCTGTCCCAGCGTATTTACCCTCGCTTATGCCGGCTGAAGGCTACCTTAACTTCAGCCGGCATAAGCAAGGGTAAATACGCTTGGACAGCAGCGTAGTTACTAAATCACCTCCCTCATTAAACTACTTCTCCCCGATTACCCACATTGGGGAAGATCCAGAACAGCGCTTGTGAGCGAATTTACGCATGGCGGACACATAAAATCGCATTTTTGTAAGTACTGCGCATGCGCACCATAGAGAATACGCTCCGTAACGTAGCGTAAATGTGAAAATATGGGCCTTTCACGTATGTGTCGCGTAAATCCTTACGTGTGGGCGTGCCAATTTTACGTGAGTCAAAAATACATCTGAAATATGTCTATGTAGGCGGGGGTTTGTATTTACAGTGTACAGTATGGGCGTGCTTAGCTACGTAAATACGTGTTGCTCATACATGAGCGGTTGACATCGGTTACGTGGGCAAAAGTTAAGGTAGGGTTTGGAAAGCGGATCTCGGACAAAATACGTACATTCCAGGAGTGTATAGAAGGTACGCACGCGTAAATACGCTATGCGAGTAAACGTATAGCAAGCGGAGTTCTGGATCTACCCCATTAACCTTAGCGTAGTAATAGCGAGGAACTACTACTACAGACGCCCGATCCTCGATTTGGAGTTGCCGTAGTTATGCCAGGCGACATTTGCCCGGCGCATGTGCAGATCAGCTTTTTAGCCAATCTTACGCTTACGCCCGGCGTATTAATGCCGGGCAGTGTTAGTCTGAATCAGGCCCGATGTGACTTTGCTACATATCTTCTCAGACCTCATAGTCATCTTTACAGTATGACTATAGAAGGTTACAGAGCAGTTATCTTGGTAGAACTTCTTACCATAAATACCATTCATTGAAATAAAATTTTACCTGGTTCTTGAGAAAGAATTATGACAATCATCAGCAGAAATTGAATTGCGTTCCTGATTAAAGATTGAAATCATTGACTAAAGGCAAACATAATTTACCTTCTTATTAAACCTTATAAGATCCAATCTGTTACATTCTTTTCTTGCAAAAAGTAGTTGCTATCTCTGAATTACTTAACTGGACTAATCTGTTTCCATAACAATATTCAAATCCCAAAAATATGACACTGTTGCTATAGAAGATGTGCAAAGTATTAAAATGTTTTTCTAAATTTCTGGGTTCTTGCTATATTTAAAGTTATAGGTAATTTATGGTGTTACAAATCATTAAGCAAAAAAAAAAAAAAAGATTTTTAAAAAGTGTGTAAATTCTATAATATAATGAGTATCCAAATGAAAAGATTGTCATCATTTTCTGAACAGAAATTTAATCAAAGATCTCAAATCAAATGGTTTAATTTAATTTTCTATACTTTACATTAAAATAAAGGAAAGTGTGGTCAGTAGGATGATGCAGGACTAATCCCTTTTTTTTTTATTGATGAATGAAAAAAAAAAAAATTTCAGAGATCAAAATATTTAAAGTCAAAAAACAAAACAAAATACACATTAATCTTGTTTGTTACCACATGGAATGCAGAGTCAGTGTTTTTCTAAGACATACTCGTACATGTTTAACTGTGATTTTTGTATTTATGGACTTTTAATAATTTGAATTGTTAATTTTAAACTTTTTGTTTAAATCATCAATAGTAAAAAAAAATAAAAAAAAAAAATTGAGTGCTCTTTATTTTAATTTGTGTTTAACTGAATTGAATTAAATCCATTTTTGATCTGCTGGTGAAGCGTACCAGAGAACCTCTGGTCAAATGGTCTTGATCACCGTTTAGACATAACTTCAGCAGATGCCATCCACCTTAAAAAAGAGGGAGAGTTTTCCAGTGTGAAAAGGTTTGAAGGATATCTCACAGCAGTCTAATCCTGACACGTGCAGCCAGGACTGAGCCCTGAGCTCCTCCGATTTCTTTCAGAACTGGATAAGCTATTAAACAACTTTGTTCTATGCGATGCTAGGCACGCTAGTTTTACTAACGTAACACTAGCGTAACATCTTGAGGGCACATGTTTACACATTTTGCGTATGGAATTAGCCTGACGTAAGTAATTCTGGATCCGGTCCATAGTGTGGACAGTGTAATACTGTCACACTATCAAGGAAAAATTCCTTTTTTTTTTCAAAATGCAGGAGAATTTGGGCTTTAAAAAATTGCAGGAAAAATTGAGCTGTAATGTGTGTAGTTGTATCCAACTGTACACTATACAGATTGAAATTACTATAAGCAGGGGAGTAGCGAGGGTGGATCCGGTGAAGCTTGTCCTCTGGGCACCAGCAGACCAAAGGTGTGCTGCAGAGCACAGCCATGTGCCATCTCTGGATTCCTAATATACTAACATTACATGTGAAATAATATTAGGGGTCTGGAATGGCACACTATATAATGTTCAAGTAAGGAATATCATGGGTCTGGGAAGGACACATTATAATATATGTGGGGTATATTATGGGTCAGGGACACTATACACTGTATATAATGTGCAATTCCCAAACCCTAATATAAACCACGTTATATAGTGTGTGTTATTCCCAGACCCATAATGTACCCCACATGTGCTTTATATAATGTGCCATTTCCATAAATGTGTAATGGAGGAGAGACAGGAACGGGGATGTGTAATGGTTTGGGGGTAGTAAAAGAGATGTGTAATGTAAGAAGGACATGTGTATGGCTTCCCCAATATCCTTCTTATGCACCATAGTGCTTCTAGTCCAATAAAATATGTAGTTACTCCTGATGGATCATGAAACTATTAAAAATGTATTTCATATTCCTCACCAAGGAACATTTTACACAGAAAAATAGAGAGAAGACAATTTATGAAAATTATTGAATGTATTAAATTTCTAATGGGTTTTAGATATTTATCTACATGCTGTCACCAAATATACCCAAGTGTTGTCAAAGTAAGAGTTAATCAGAATACTACATTTTAGAGAAAAATATAATTCTATCACAAGCTTTGCTTTTTGATAATCATTAATCACTGTCTAAATACAAGGTCAAGATGACATGTCAAATATCAGGTCACTTTACATACATCTATAGCATATTAAGCAAAATTATGCCTGATATATACTATTGAGAGAGAAAAATAGAGTAAAAGCCCAAAAGAAATGTTTTTTTATTTGTTGTACATTAATAGACGAGAGGAGAGATGTTTACTTATCTTGTCAAAGTCTGTTAAATGAATACGTCATTACCCTGTATAACTGTATAAATATGCATGTTAGAAATGATGACGTTGTCCTGTATTCGACTCTGAGTTGTAGCACATCACGCTCAGTTAAGGGCTGTATCCAAAAATAAATATATAATTCGGAAACAAGACAGCTCATCTTTATTTATCCAGATATTATAAAGAAATGACGGGACTTTAACTTGAACTTGAATATAAATACAACTTTAACAGTGTCCTCTTACAAAGCCTTACATTCCAAGAGTTTAAATCATTGGTAGATTGTTTTATGAAAGACAATTCTGTAAATGGAAACGCAACAATAATACTGCAAGCCAGGCAAGACATTGTCAGCCAAATTGGACAACTATAACATTACTGATGTTTTAGTCAGTGGACATGCAGGATTAATGCATAATTTTCACCTACAAAGCTTGCCATCTGTCAACAGATCATACACAAAATTAACACAGTGTTTCTAATTAGCCATTAGAAATGGCTAAATGTAAGTCTAAATGTAGCATACGCTAACTATAAGGTAAATGACCCACTACATTATTACCAATGACAATGATTTTTAGGTGATCTTTAAGTAATTTACAGTTGAATCTCTGAGGCAGATGGCATTATGATGCAGCAAATTGAGAAGGTTATGAAGAGGTAGGTTATTGGGTGTGGATTTGGCTAATTTGTTTATATTGGCATCAAACATTCCAACAGAAAAAGGATATGGTTGCTCTGAAGCTCCATCTGAATTATATTTTCATTTACATGTTGGACTCGGCAGGAAGTATTTAATTGATAAAATATGCTTCCAGAACATTTTTGTCACTTTGATGCATGCTGTTAGCATTCAGTGAGTACTACAGAGTGAAATGTACAGTATGTACTGATATTGTGTCCCCTTTCCCCTTAGTGATGCATGTGCAATGCATGCTGCCAGCAGATACCTCCACAAATGAAGCAAACTGAAGTAAGACGTGATCTGGTTTGGAGTGCTGCAAGGAGTGTGATAGCAAAGCAAAATACTTATCAGCTGCTGCATGCTGAAGGATGACCATAGGAATGTCCATGTAGCACTAAAATAAAGGCCTTTACTAGGTGCTGGTAGGTGTTCAAGTGAGATAAACTGTGAAAAGCAATCATGAACATGCTTATTGACTTTTGGTGAATAGGATAATGCATTTTTATACAAATAAAATGATGTGTTCAGCTCCAAATCAGCCCATTATATCAGTTTCAGCTTTTAATGATATACAAAGAGATTAAATCACTTATTAAAATGTTACTTTTACACTTTTAGGAACATTTTTACATTGTAGTTAGAACCTTATGCCTAGCATGGAATCCATTTATACAAGCAAAAAAGTGAGTAACTAGCTTCCCTGCTTTCTTTCCACAAAATTACCTACAAATAGCTTTGTAAACCAATTCTGACATTTCCTGCAAGTGTATACACACATTATTTCCATCCCCACAGAGAAAATTGCCTAAGTAATGTATCAGAGAATTGTAGCCAGAATCAATTTTTTTTTCAATAATCATTTTTAACAAACAACTTTTGAGGGTATATGGATTATGAAGGGTACAGGCAGCTTGTATATGAATGGTAGCATCTCTGTATAATATGTTTCCGTCAAAATGGCAACCAAAATAATACCCTTACTGTAAAAAATAGAGAAACATTACACTAAGGGCCTTGGATGCTATATATGTTAAAAAAAATCTGAGGCACAAACTGTCTCAAAAAACAATTATATTCAGCAATACAAGGGCAGCAGGTGACACAATTGTGACTTTAGGTTGTACAGTATGCAAAATGCAAATTATAAATGAAAATGCAATTAAAGTGGTTGTAGAGAATCCTGAATTAATGACTGGTGTATTTTTTATAAACCATTTATAACAGGAATTGTAATGTGACTATCCTCTATTACTGTTATTAAATACAGAGCAGATTTAGTCTCTGGTAAAGCATTTGTTACAAACATTATTTATGTCCAAAAATACACATATTCTGAAAGCTTGAGTCTATAAAGAAGTGGCATTAGTAATAATGTGTTGTTATTATTATTATTATTATTATTATTATTATTACAATTGTAGCTTATATGAAGCTCTTTATTACAACTATGTTGTGAATTCATGGTGTATAAGATCTGGAATGCATATCATACAGTCATACCAAGGCTGGCACGTTGCGGTAAGTGGTGAGATGTGGCACAGACTGGTGCCAAGCTCGAGAGGTGCCGGTCATCCCCCCCACTATGAAGACTAGCAGCTCATACAAGAGATTACTGTATGAGCTGCTTCAGAATTTACATGGGGCAGCTGATTGGAAAACTCCTTTCAGTTGCTCTACGTAACTGCCGCTTCAGCTTATACAGGAACTTCCTGCATGTACATGAAGGAGAAAGAGAGAGATAAAGTGCTGTAGAGGAAGGGAAGAGGAACACAGCAAAGGTAAGCAATGTAAAAAAGGAGAAGCTGGAGAGACATGATGGGGAAAAATTGAGGGGGCTAGAGACATGATGGATATACTGAGGGGGGCTGGAGAAACATGATGGAAATACTGAGGGGGGCTGGAGAGACATGATGAGAATACTAAGGGGGGCTGGAGAGACATGATAGCAGTACTGTAGGGGGCTGCAGAGACATTAAGGGGATGCTGAGGGGGGTCAGAGACAAAACTTTATTTGAAATTTTATTTCTTTATAGCAGGTGTATAAAATGAATTAATGGCCAAAGAAAGAAAGAAACATCATTTAGGCTACTATCTGTTTATAAATTACTTGAAAATTCTATTTACATTTATTTGTATGATTGTTTTTATCATTACATGTTATTTATTTCAATTTATATATGGTAATGTTTTCATTTTTATAATGTTTTATAAATTATTAATAAAATGTAAACGTTTACACTTGCCTGACATTTTATTGCATGGTAGGATGGGGTCACAAAACATAAATGAAAAACACAAAGCAATGGTATATATTCACCCTCCCACTCCAAAATAAATCATACTGAAATGTGCGGTTGCAAGAACTGCAATAAAAAAATCGCACACATTTCCTATATGTGAATAGAAGCATAGCCTGTGTTCTCTTGTTACAGATATTTTAAAATGCATTTGGGAAGATTTAAATTTTTTGTTTAAGTGGTAATGTTATTTCCTCATCCTCCCCATGTCAGCCGTAACACCTGGGTTATGTTCCTTCCTGTCTGGCTCCAAGGAGGTGAAGAAGACCCTGCAGTATATAAGACCATGCCTCCCTGCAGTCCTTGTCTTCTTCCTTCCTGTTAGGGGCCAGAGAGGTGTTAGTCAGGGAGTCTCTTACCTTTATTTTTCTGCAAAACCTTTTTTTTTTTTTTTTTTTAGCAAACGCTTCTCCCAGTTCATGGGAACGGCTGTAGACCTGGCAAACGCTGTTATGCCGATCTAAAGAAGCACGTGAAGTGAGGCTTCCGTTTGCCCGCCCCTACTGACAGTCGAGGACGGGCAGGAACTGACGTTGCGGCGCTAGGGGGCAGAGAAGCCACTAGATGGCTTTCTCTGAGTGTCCGTAGCCCGGGTGAATCAGGATGAACGCGGGCAATGACGTCATAGCCGGGCGCCGGCTTTTAAACACGTGCATTCCCTTCAGAAAACGCTGACCTGTATGGAAGTACCACAGCTGACGGAGCTCTTTCAGCAGCAGGACAACAACAGTCAGCTAAAACTGGACTACAACTGTAAGATACAAGAAGTTTCTTATATATATTGTGAAAGTATAAGGCTGTTTATCATATATAGTGTGCTATATATATCATATTACAGAGTGGATAAAAACTGCATAAGTGGAAAAACTGCATAAGTGGATCCATTATTAGATAAGAAGATTGGCCTGCATATTACAAGGTGATTGCAATGAATATACTTACATAATGGAGTTGGTATTGTTAGTTACACTTGATTACTTTTTATGCAGTTTCAAGATTCTTTTACTTGGCCACTTCTATATCCTTCATAATGAGCAACTCTGAGGAAAAAAAGACACAGCCAAAAAAGTCTGGGTGAGCGTTATTTCCATTATGATTTATTAGTCTTTCAAGCTGTGACTAAAATACAGCCCAGGATTAGAGAACCTTTTGCGCCATGGGACCTAAATATGGTTCTTAATGTACTTACAGCATCACCATTTGAACCCTTGGAAGAAGTAAACTTAAAATACCTCACCTGGAAGGTGACCTTTCTCGTGGCTATAACCTCGGCAAGAAGGGTCTCAGAGCTACAGGCCTTATGGGTTGAACCACCACATCTGAATTTCTTCCAAGACAAAGTAGTACTACCTACTAATCCTAAATTAAAAGGTGGTATCTACCTTCCACCTCAACCAAGACATTGTTCTGCCTTCACTCTGTACGAATGCAGTAAAGGAGAAAAAAAAGAAATTTAATTCCTTAGATTTAGTAAGGGCTTTACAAATCTATATTGACAGGACTTCGGATATCAGGAAGACAAAACATTTATTTGTCCTTACAGAAGGTAGTAGTAAGGGGAATCAAGCTTCAAAAGCATCGATTGCGAGATGGATAAGATCCTGTATAGCTGAAGCTTACAAAATTAAGGGTAAAGAAATACCTAAGTATCTCAAAGCCCACTCAACACGTTCCATGGGAACATCTTGGGCAAATAAAGAGTCCGCTTCTACCCAAGAAATTTGTAAAGCGGCAGGATGGACATGAATCCATACATTCGCAAAACATTATAAGTTAGATGTAATGGCATCGGCTGATGCTAAATTTGGAAGGCACGTTCTTAGCGCTGTCGTTTAAGTTAATTAAGGTCTGCCCACCCAGTGAATATGCTCAGGTAGCACCCAGGTGTTACGGCTGACATGGGGAGGATGAGGAAAGCACAGATTATCACCTGTTAATATGTTTTCCTTGACTCCTCCATGTCAGCCCGTAATTCCCTGCCCTAAGTTATCATTATTATTGTTGTTTTTGTTGTTAATATTATGTTGTTTCTGTTAACCTAAAAGCTTTATTATAGCCGAGTAAAGATGAAGACAAGGACTGCAGGGACGCATGGTGTTATATACTGCAGGGTCTTCTTCCTTCCTGTCTGGCTCCAAGGAGGTGGATATAACCCAGGTGTTACGGCTGACATGGAGGAGTCGAGGAAAACATATTAACAGGTGATAATCTGTGCTTTATTTATTTATTTATTTATATTATGTGAATTTTTTTTTATTTAGGAGAGGCAAATATGTTTACCTAATTATATACTAATATGTATTTAATCTGTAGAGACAGAAAGACAAAGCTTAATGATTGCAACTGAAGATCCAAGGACAGGTATGTTTTTAATCTAGGATATTTAGGATACAGAAAATAATTAGACAATTTGTCCAAAATAGTGTTTGACACATCTACAGTAGGTTTAAAGTATGTTACAATGGAGGTGTAGTATTTAGATGTCTGATATTTGAAATCACTCTTCGAGCGTTTTATAACCATATTGACCAGATCAACCATGTGAGATGATTGATTTTCTTAAATGAAGCAAAATACTTAGTCATAACAGAGACTCTGGTGCAGAAACATAGATTGCAATACATTCAGTCCATAATTATTGTTTAGTTTAAGTGACTAGTACTTATTCTCATGCTGTATTAAACATATATTCCTGTAGACTGTATGAACTGGTTTCATGTCTATCATTTGCCTCATTTCACCACCAACTTTGTCAACCTCGTCTGCATTTTTATGTGACATTGGGGCTGATCCTAAGCTAAGTACGACAGGGGAATTATGATGGCTGAAATCGTAATTCCTCTGTCCTGTAGGTTGTGTACATGAGCATAACCCACTTACAATATCGTACCGGCTGGCGTATGTAAGAGAATTACGTAAGCCAGTGGGTAGGATAAAGGGGTGTTAACCCTATTTTACAATGGTCATATCTCCACCATAGAGGCTGAGATAGCCATGTAAAATAGGGTTAGCGCTGGGGAAGCCCTGTTATGATCAGGTATGCGGTCGTAAGTCAACATATGTGATCGTAAAAGTTAAGGTAGGAATGTGGACACGTAAGTGTCCAGATTTACTACCGAGCGTGGGGAGTGTACGGGTCAAAAGATGACCGTAATGACCTTGCGTGCCCGTAAGGCTTGCGTAGGTCAGGATCCAGCCCATTGGGCCGTATGCAGAGCTCTGGCCGCATTGCATATGCGGCCGGAGTTTTCCGATATGAGCTACTGCGCAAGCGCAGTAATTTTGTTACGTGACATCTACGAAAATTTAAGACCGCGTATACACAATCTACGTTGCAACAAGTAACGTAGATGTCATAACAAAATTACTGCGCATGCGCAGTAGTTCATATCGGAAAACTCTGGCCACATATGCTATGCAGGAGCTCTGCATACGGCCCATTGTGTTTTGTACGACTTGAGCCTTTAAATCTTTGCCTTTTTCTGTGGCACCTTTTTAATGAATGATAAGAACAAGGATAAAATTCCAAAGTAAGTTCCAAGAAATTCCCATAAATGACTGTCCCTTTAGATGTTCTCTCAGTAGTGTATCTGAATTAAGGGTAACGTTATTTCTGCCAAATAAAATTGTTGCAATTGCAACAAAAGTATTTCTTTACTATATTAGCATTTGTTGTTAGAATTACATCTTTTACTTTTATATTTATTTATTTCTTGCTACAAATACATCTGAAGCTTTTAAAACTTAAAAACATTATAAATAATATTCAATTTTATTGCTGAATAAAAAAATTACCCATAGATCAGATCCAGCATTAGAACAGAATTACATGCAGAAGGCCTATATGCAGCATCGTATGACCACGGCAAGTGCTAGGATATTAAGCACACCCCTGCAAACTTTAAACTTGCACCCATCTGTTTAACAATTTTAAATTATAGTTAATAGGTTATAGTATCCATGTAATATCCATGTCATAAAATAATCTTGTAACCACATTAAAAGAAAGCAAATCATAGTCACTATTATACAATAGAAACAGCCTTCTAGTCTCCAATATACAACTCCCGTTTCACACTAATCACTGCCACACAATACAGACTATGGGCCGTATTCACAGATTCATGTGTATAAAGTACACAAATATACGCATGTACGTAACAAGGCAACACCCATGACACTCCCCTTACATGGACGGGTTTTTGGTGACTTACGCATCCATAGGGCAACCTTAAGTCTACGTGTGTAGTAACTCAATTCAAGCACTTACTTAAGTCTGGATCCAACTTATAGTCTGTATTATGTGCTGTTTTTAGGATGAAGTGGGAGTTGTATAGCAGAGACTAGTGTACTGTTTGTATTGTATAGTAGTGACTGTATTTGCTTTAATTTATTGTGGTTACAACATTGTGTTTTATGACACTTCCATGGATACTATAAATTATTAAGTATAATGTTAAATGGCAAGTTTAAAGTTTGCAGGGGTCGCTGAACATTCTAGCACCGGCCTTGGTCATACGTGGTCATGCATTGCGCATGTGGGTCTTCCGAATGTAATTTTGTTCTATTGCTGGGTCCGGTCCATTGGTATTATTATTGTTTTTATATTCAGCAATAAAATTGAATATTATTTATAATGTTTTCAAATCCTAAAAGCTTCAGATGCATTTGTATCAAAAAATAAATATAAAAATAAAAGATGTAATTTTAATAATAATGCTAA
Organism: Limnodynastes dumerilii; assembly: GCA_011038615.1. Taxonomy (NCBI): domain Eukaryota; kingdom Metazoa; phylum Chordata; class Amphibia; order Anura; family Limnodynastidae; genus Limnodynastes; species Limnodynastes dumerilii. The sequence continues at coordinate 73,532 of WWET01002694.1, read as the reverse complement.
TACAATAAACAAATACTTTTGTTACAATTGCAACATTTGTAGTTGGCAGAAAAACCTTTACCCTTAATATAGATACACTAATGAGAGAACATCTAAAGTGACAGTCATTTATCGTAATTTCTTGGAGGTTACATTGGAATTTTATCCTTGTTCTTATTATTCATTAAAAAGGTGCCACAGAAAAAGGCAAATATTCATACAAGATTACAGTTTACAGGAATATATGTTCAATATAGCATGAGAATAAGTACTAGTCACTTAAACCAAACAATAATTATGGGCTGAATGTATTGCAATCTATGTTTCTGCACCATAGAGTCTCTGCTATGAGTAAGCATTTTACTTCATTTAAAAAAATCAATCATCTCACATGGTTGATCTGGTCAATATGGTCATAAAACGCTTGGGGTGATTTAAAAAATATCAGACATCAAAATACTACACCTCCAGTGAAACATACTTTAAACCTACTATAGATGTGTCAAACACTATTTTGGACAAATTGTCAAATTATTTTCTTTTTTCTGTGCTTTGAATTATTCATTTATGTTTTCTGCCTCCATCCTACCATGCAATCAAATGTTAAGCAAGAGTAAACGTTTACATTTTATTAATAATTAATCATTTTTAAAACATTATAAAAAGAAAAACATTACCAAATATAAATTTAAATAAATAACATGGAATGATAAAAACAATAATACAAATAAATAAATAGAATTTTCAAGTAATTCATAAACAGATAGTAGCCTGTATAATTGGCCCCTTATTTCTCTTAAAATATTTAATGCCATCCTTAAAAATTATTTTTTTGGTCCTTAAATCATGATACACACTTGCTATAAAGAAAAAATTAAAATTCTAATTAAACACACTTTATGAAATAATTATTAAAATAAATACAGACATATTTGAAACATACACATGCTTACTATCACTTGTAAGGATGGTGCTAGGCAATACGGCCTCCTCCGACACATACTTTTCATTTTGTTTTGCTGCCTCGACCTTTTGCTGCTTTGCAACATTTATCTACATCTCCAGCTCTTTTCACAACTCCTTCTGCTGCTCAGGCTCAATAAGCTCCTCCCATAGTTCCTCCTCCAGCTCCTCCTGTTTTTCAGGCCAAATAAGCTTCTTCTTCAGCTCCTCCTGCTGCTCCAGTCCAATAAGCTCCTCCTCTAGTTCTTCCTCTAGTTCTTCCCTCTAATGCAGCTCATGAAACATTGCACCTGTTTTTTTTAACACATTTAATTATGTTAATAACATGGTAGTATAACTAAATGCAAAAAAACAAGGATCAGTTTCTACACCTTCCATAACATTGCAGCTAAATTACATGTTGATATACAATATGTAAATAAATACACTACAGTGCTGAAGCTGGGTGTGTCTGGTTTTCAGAAACATCACAGTATAATAATATTAGAAATCAGGAATTAGGAATTAGGAAAATATATAGCAGGAATATTGTCAAAATACTAACTTTTTTTTTCAAATCTAACCACCTATGTTAAATGTGAGCAACTGTTCGCTACATCCTTTATTTAATGCCCAAGGTGTGCTAAACAAACTGGTATGCACAGCGATTATTGGAGACAGACAGCCTAGTTTTATGCCTGAAAAATTAGAATATATGCATAGATGTACCTCTGGCAATCAATATGCACTATGTGCTACATATCATTCTCTTTTGCTATCATGTAAAAAATATGCATAACTATAATTTAAAAGTTATGTATTATTTGTATAACAAATGAATGTGTACTCTCAATGTAATTGGCAAATCCCATACATTTTGATGTTTATTTATTATATTTTGGCTTTACAACACATTTAAAACGTTACAAACATCATTCTCTTTTTGGAACACAAATGCCAAGATTTCAAGAGACATTTAAAAGCAGTAGATCCAAGAGAGGCATATATTTAAAAAAAGACTGGGATATACCAGAATATAATTTATTTAGGAAGGGTCATGTAAATGGGTAGACACACCAAGAGGGTCACATAAAATTAAGGGATGATCTAGGTAGACTAGAGGAATGGTCAAGAGAGTGGTAACTGCAGTTTAATAGCAAAAAATGCAAAATCCCAAAAAACCCAAAAGTTCAATATATTATTAATGGCACTACATTAGAAACTACTAAGAAGGAAAAGTATCTAGGAGTTATTATTTCATGTGAGGTAGCCAAGCAATGCAATAAAGGCAAGTCAGATGCTTGGTTGCATAGGGGGAGGAATGAAGAAAAGTAGTACCCTTTACAGATCGCTGGTATGACTTAACCTTGAAGTGCTTAGTTCTGGAGGCCATATCTCCAGAAAGACATATATAGATTAGAGACAGAAAAAGTAACTAAAATGGTCCCTGGTATGCGTCACAAAACATACAAGGAGAGGCTAGTGGAACTAAACATGTATAGCTTAGATAGAAAAGGGAGCGGGAATATACTGCTTTTGAATATATCAAGGGTTTCTACTAGCTAGTGTATGGTGGCATTTTTCAAGGAAAGGTTTGTGGTAGGTTCAGCGGAATTGTGCGGAAACATTATTTCACTGAAAGGGTAATTGATAAGTGGAATAACCTCCCATCTGAGGTGACTAAGGCAGACACAGTAATAAATCTCAAACTAAATTGATGGTAAAATATGGTCTAGGGTCAGTATAGTTTAAATTTATCACTGGCCAGACTGGAAGGGCCATGTGGCTCTTATCTGCTGTCCCTTTCTATGTTTCTATGTAACACAATGTTGAATAGCGAATGCCCTCTTCTCTCCAATTAACGGATCTTGAAACTCTTGGTCTGGGAGCAGGGACCACGGAAGAGGCGATAGGAGTAGGGGACATTGGGGCTGATCCAGAGCTATGCCCGCCGTAGTAACTATATGAAAATGCCTCTTACAGAAATAGAAATACTGTGAAAAAAAAAAATATATATTTTTGGGGTCCTGATGTCAACTTAGCCATCGATGAACATAACATTTTTTAAATAAAACCTAAATTATGGATGCTATTGTTCAACAATATGTCCATGCTCATTTCTGAAGGCATGCAGCTATATCAGCACAAGTGCTACTGTCAAACTGGACTGTATCATTGTTTTAATTATACAGGTCTAAAGTAGAAAATAAGATTTGTGGTTGATGTCTTTATAAATGTATCTATTACAGACAGTTTAAAGCATAAACCAGAGGCTTGTGAGTAGTCCAAGGAGCAGGACTTAGAGCTACATTCAATGAGAAGTTCTAAAACCTGAGGCCACAGGTGGTGAGGGCCCACCTATGCCAGAAGCCAAAGGTGCTGCAGTTCCACCTGCTCAGCTAGTCATTAAACAATCTGACAAAATAGATATTTAGATTTCTTTACTTAAAGACAATAGGGATTTCAGGTCTTAAATAGTTTATCAGATGGGTCCCCCAAGACCAAGGCCTTCCCCAAGCCCAAGCCATTCCACAATACCAATCCCTTCCCTAAGCCCATATTCTTCTCCTATCCCATTTCACAACAACTAGCCCATTCCATACCTCTACTCCAAGCCTTCTCCGAACCCCAACTCCAACCCCATCTTTTACAACAACCAAACAGCAATTGTCAACCCATTCATCAATACCTTCAGAAACCCATTCATCACAAAATTCATTACACCAACCTCATTCTTAACCCTAACCTCAGTACATTCCCTATTCTAAACTAATCACCCATAATAATCCCTATGGAAATTACCTTTATATCAGTGGTCGAAGTGGAAATTTAGATGTAGTGGTATGGACATTTAGAAGTGGCAGTATGAAAATATAGAAATAATAGAAGTCAATGGAGATTTATAGTCTTTTAATTAAATCCATGGGAGAAGTGATGGTATGGCATACTCCCGTTTACCCCCTCACTTTGAGCCCTGCCTCAGATCCATCCCTATCCCCATCAACCACCATTCCATCCATATTCCTAACAACTGTCATTCCAAACCCATTCACAACAGCCACCATTCAATCCTTATTCATAACAGCTACCGTTCCATCACCATTAACAAACCCAAACCCAGTACTGCAACCCATCTATCTTCACCCCATAGAAATGGTTTAAATCTTCAAACTTTTCCTATTTTCTTGTGGTGATATAACCAAGCTGTTTATTTAAATATAAAAATGATGTTACTTGATAAATTTAAGTGAATTATTTTTGAAGTAATGTGTAGTTTAAATATATTAGATATATAAATAATAATGTTATATGAATTATATCGCAGCTATGATTACAAAAATATATGTGGTACAATTCTTGTCTTGATGAGACATATATAACAAAAAAATACTAAAATATAGTGGGTCAAACTAAATAGCTTTCTATACATTAACAAAGGAAAAATCATATATAAAAAAAAAAAAAAAAAAAAAATAAAAAAAAAAAAAAAAAAAAAAAAATACGTAATAAAATCATTTATGTAAATTTAAATGGCCAAGCATTGTGTGGAGAAACAAAAACACAAAAAAAAATTATAATGTGTGTGTGAACCTACTGTATAAACATAGAAATAAATATGTGACAGCGCAGAAGCCCTAAAAATATAACATCTCTTGTGAAACGACAGTAAAAAAAAAGCATCCACAGCCCATGCAATCAAGCAGATATCTGCCTTCCTTCCTTCTATTATTTAAGATGTTTTTAGCAGATGTTAAATATTGTCTATTTAGCAGGAGAGAAGGACCATTCAGTGTAATTATACATACCAGAAATGTTTGGAAAGGCTTAGAAGTAAGTTTGGATGCGGATGTGCACGGAGAGCTTTGGAATGCCAAAATTCCACTTTATATATTCTGGTGTGACTTCCACTTTTCCTGCTTCACATATGTGGAATTGCCAAGGTGTCGCAAATCAATACATGTGTATTGCATCTGAATTTTATTGCTCGCGCATGAGCGCTGCTGAATTCCACGGTGGTTTAGTTTATAATAGTTAATAATATAGCTAATATATATATTGGGTTAAGGTCACCTATCCAGTGTCAAGTCACCTCCTACAGGTGTTCCTTGGATTTTTAAATATCTGTCAAGACTTTAAAAGGCCAGGTAATACAGCATAATAATGTAAGAATTATTGATTTTAAATGTCCCCCAATGAAGGAGCATTTTACATGGATTGCATTAGTTTTAATAGGTCACAAGCTGCTGTTTATGTTTTATTACATTTAATTTTGTATCCTGCAGTTTTATTTCTGTAAACAATATTGATATCACTTTAGGGCTTGTGATACACAGTGTCAACTGTATTATCATATATGTGTAGCATTCAATAAATAACCTTATATTTAGTTGGTTTCATATTACTCTCTATTATTAAGCTAAATTGCATGGTATAAAGGCTCACACCTCATTACCTCCTCTTCAATTAACTGCTTGGTTCATGAGCAGCTCAGGATTGTTTGTGTCCTGAGAAATATCCTGTAATGAGGCACAGGTCCTGCATGAAACCACTTCTGTGCATAACTCCCAAATCACTTCAGGCTAATGCAACCTAATTCTAAAACAAATCAACATTATTATATCTACACTTTCATAGCAGGTGTGATCCATAGCAAATGGTTCTCATCTGTAACTCTGAAATAGCCTAATTCTTGTCATTTTAAAATTAACAGCTCAGGGGAACAACAGGGATGTGCAATCTGAGTTTATTAAATATATTTTTTATTGGTAAGATCAGTTTATTTCTTCATGCATACTTTCAAGTACCTCTTTGCCAGACTGAGTTGACTTAATCCTGAACCCAGTAGTTCTTCGTAATTATTTTACCATACATTTTTGGGTGATATACATAAAGCATTAAAGCAAGGTCGTTATTATTCATATCAGGGCAGGGGCGTTTTAAGAAGTGAGGGGGCCCGTGTGCAGGATTGGCACATGGCCCCCCCCCGCCCCTTACCTGAGACAGGACTGTCCAGTTTTGCGGGCTGAAAAGGGGGCGTGACTTAATGGGCTCATTAAGCCCTGCCCCCTTTTCACACTGCGAATCGGTACAGTCCCCCTGCAGGGGAAGGGGGACTAAGTTGGCGTCTATTTCTTCCCTCCGGAAGATATTAGAGGGAAAAAATAGATACTGAATGGCCCCCCTTCCCCTGCCAACCCAGGGTGCAGGATGCATGCCACAGGGCCCCCTGTTCTGAGGGGCCCGTGTGCACTGCACACCTGCACCCATTATAGATACGCCAATGTATCAGGGCTCAAAGGGAGGGGGTATACAGGGGCATACCATACTGTCACTTCTCCCACTAATTTCATTGAAAAGCTATAAATCTCCTTTCACTCCTATTATTTCTATATTTTCATACCGCCATTTCTAAATGCCCATATCACTACTTCAAAATTTCCACTTCGACCACTGGTTCATATCTAATAAATTATATTACAGATAAGCGGTTTGGATTATATACAACAGTTCTGAATTATGGGATACCAAGTAGAATCGGGGCGGGGTTCGGTTCCTCTCACCAAATTCAGATTTCAAACCAAGGCAATGCCATTTTCCCAGAAATTTTGAATTTTGTGGTTTTGTTTTCTGTATAGGGCAGGAAATGTGTGGGGAACGGTTCTTGTGTAGTTTGGATGCTACATAAGGCACAACCTTGTGATTTGGCAGCCATTTTAGATAGGAGAGTTGAAGAGAATGGTTGTTAATTATAGCATCTAGTTGTGGGGGTTTTATTGACTTGTTTTTCAACAGCTCTTATTAAGGCTCTCAGTATTTCACAAGTTGTGTTTCCTGCAATACTGTAGTAGCTGCACAGTAAATTGTGTGCTCTACACAGCAATCCCTTAGTAATAGGGCTCTAACTTTTAGTATTATTAACTATTAACTTTTAAAAATCAATAGACCTTATTAATAGGGCTCTTAGTTTTTACAAGTTGTAAAATAGCATCAACTGGGCTGCCTGCAAGAATATATGCCATAATAATAGCTGAATGTTATTGATGTTAATAATGCTGTAGGAGCAAAAATACATGCAAAATACATGATTTCAGTTGTGTTTATCAAATGTTTATGTACACAAACACTTATTTAGGGAGCATACTATACTGGAGAACTGACCAGCTGGTATTTATGTACAACCTAACACAGGGCTCTATTTACTAAGAATGCCTGAACGTAGCTCAGTCAAGTTCGAATTCACTCTTTGAACTTCTGAGCTACGTTCAGGCTATTTACTAATACTCACCCTCCACTGGCTGTCCCGCGATGACATCTGAATTTTCTTCGTCATCGCGGGCTTTCTTCCTGTGTCTGGAAAGTCTGCACATGCGCAGTGGTTCTCTGCTGGGACTTTGTAAAAAAATGAAGTCCCAGCATGAGAAGCACTGCGCATGTGCAGGCTCTCCATATCGGTACCAGTACCTGCGGGCAGACGCGTCTTCGGTCCGGTAAGTATTTAAAGCTATTTTATTGTGTTCTTTTATTTCTGTTGTTTTTTTAATTGTTTTTTAATATTCTGAATTTTTTTTCATTTTTATTTTTTAATGACAACGGTATTTATGAATATTCCAGCGGTCTACCCAAACATATACCCCTTTTTCTCCCCCTAATAACAGATATTAGGGGGAGAAAAAGGGGGTTAAATGGGGAGATTGCTGGAATTGAAATCTGAACGCCAGTTTGAGATGGCGTTATTTAAACTCTCAGAGCAGAGTATAAAACTCTGCTCTGAGGGTTAGTAAATAGCCAGCCCCATTGAAAACAACGGGCTGGCGAGGACAGGTGAAGTTTTACCGCATGGCCATGGAAACTGGTGATTTCCATGGCGGTGTAGCTGTTGTAAATAGCAAAAAGTTCATTTTTGGAGTTATAACTTCATAACTCCAAAAATGAACTTTTTAAAGCTTTAGTAAATAAAGCTGACAGTTACAGTTCCTATAGTTTATTTACTCTGCAACCTCCCAAAACAAAGCATTCCCTATAAATAAATGATCAATGCTTATAAAGAAAGAATGTTTCAAGTATAAAGTACATATATACATTGATTTTAACAAAACAGTGCCTTTCTATCTAGTATAAACATTTAACCATCATTTTCTCTCATAATTCAAACACTTATAACAAACAAAACGTTAAACTACCGACAACTGACTGTGGCATTCAAACAAGCATTCATGCAATAAAAACACGGACAATGTTATGCCATTTAAAGGGGGCATAGATTTATTAAATCATGAGATTAATTGGACTATTCATTTTGTAGAATACGAGGGTGCACAGATAGCTGGTGGGGAGTCAACTAAAAGGAGACAGATCGTAAACGGAGGACAGCCCTTGTTCTCGGTGCTCTGGAGGTATTGGTCATCTTAAGAGCACACATACAGCAAGTCCCAAGGAGAACCGGGAAGGCATCCGGGAACCAGCCAGTCGGCGTAGCTTCCTGCTTCAGCCCTGAACCTAGCGCCAAATATTGCTGACAAACCCCACCAACCGTTACTGCCAAACCTATGCCCCAACTAAAAAGAAGAAGCATGTTAACAAAACCAACTCTAAATAAAGGGAGGGAAATTTTCTAGAAGGAGGAAAATATGGCTGCCTAAGTCTTATATCCCCCACTGCACCCACCCCTTAGCCCTCCCATTTATGACTTAACCACACTTTCCTAGCTAAAACTACAATACCTATAATGGTTGATGACAATGCCACAGCAGTCGGGTATTTACCTTCTGGCATGTCAATTTTGGCATTCTCTCCCTATTTTTGGCTTATTTGGGATGTGACAGAATGTAGGGCATTTTATGGTCAGAAAAAACCCTGATCAAAGCAAATAGGATCCACTTATAGGATAAATCTAACAAATCCATTTCTAGAGCAATGCTAAAAATGTAGTGTAGAGATAGATAGATAGATAGATAGATAGATAGATAGATAGATAGATAGATAGATAGATAGATAGATACTAGAAGAATCTCTCATTGTTAATTGTCAATAGTTCTTTGGACCCCAGATGGGAGAAGATGCAGACATAGCTATATCTGTCATTCTTAGATGATCTACAGATCCCAAAAAAAGGTAATGTCCCTATCCTGTTATTATCTCATCACTTCTTTGACAGCTATAAAAGATTAAGTGGCCAAAAATGGTATTTGTATACACAGCATTCTGTTACTTGCAAGAGCAAGACTGAACTTAAGAATTTCACTACTGCTCTTGTTACAGGCTCACACTCAGTATCTGGTACAGAAAGTTGTAGAGAGCACACACAGATATGTAAACTTTCAAGACTTTATGGTTTATTATATCTTTGTATATTAGGACAAAATACCAAAATGTAAATTTTTCTAATCATACTCTTCAACAGTATGTCCAAGTAAATCAACCAAACATGCTTTTTTTACTGACCTGGTATAGAAAGTTGTAGAGAACACACACAGCCATGTCAGCTTTCTAGACTTTCTGGTTTATTATGAGCCAGAAAACTCTAGCACAGGCCTGATAACCTGTAACTCTCCAGGTGTTGTGAAACTACGAGTCCCAGCATAGGCATATCCAATACCTGACAAAGCATGCTGGTATTTGTAGTTTCAGAACACCTGGAGAGGTTGGCCAGATCTGCTCTAGAACATTCCACCACTATTGCTGTTCTGCTACTCCCCACAGCACCCTCTACCGAATCCTCCACAACTAGCATCATTTCTTAAATGCAGTACTACATACAATTATGGTATAAGGTTACCAACAACTATGACGAGGCTGCTACCCTCTTTTTCTGCTACAATACTAAAGATGCTAACATTACTGCCCAGCAGAAAATATAACACTCAGATTGTCCAGTTCTGTGTTTGTTTAATAAGGTTAATGCACAGTAATGAACTTATTTTGTTAAAGAATGCCATTGGGCCTGATCCAGAACAGTGCATGCTTGCGAGCTAACGCTGATCGTAAGCGTAAAATCGGCAGAAAAAATGCTCCGCGCATGCGCCTAGTGACAACTTCCATTAGTAAAAACTGATTTTCGTAGCGGCGAATCAGGTGTCTGTATACTTTGCGTTTTTACCGCCGAAGGGGCGTGTTTATATTATGAAGTTCGTATGGATGCTGGAGTTAAGGAATATAGGCGGGATGAGGCATTTAAATTGTACAGTATGGGCGTGCTAAGCGTCGTTTATACGCAATGAGCGAACGGACAGCCGCGGGAACGAACACAAAAGTTAGGGTAGGGTTTGCAGAGCATATGGAAGCTAAACTAGGTACGAGCAAGGAGAGTGCCTATAGCCATGCATCGGTGGTACGTTCAGCGATAATACGCTATGCACACTAGCGTAGGTCTGGATCAGGCCCATTATTACACAGATGTTCCGGTATCCTTTACATTTTCATCTGACACCACACACACATAAGGAATCTTCTAATTAATATTATTCCATTGTTAATACCATAAAAGAGAAAAGGTAAGACTTGGCAGACCTTATGTACAATGTAACTCTTCTGCAGTTCATGCATATTAGTTGGTAAAGCAGATATAATTAATGCTTAACATTAAGACATAGGTTAAATGTCCATAAATTCATTATTATTGAAACTATAATGTGTATAATTGTGCAAAGCATACAAAAGAAAAGGCTTAGGCATTTCAGTCCTACAGACTCATAATAACTCATCGTTATTTGTGTGGAAACCGGAATATGGACATTCAAGATGTAAGGGCAAGGAGGTACATGCTGGCTGGGGTTCTCCAGGTCTGATGGGGCAATGAGATAACTGGGAGATCTCTCTCTATCTTTTAATCTTTATTTTCTCTAAAATTACTATTCTTCTGTAATATGCATTTTGGTTTAAACACATGTAAAATCATTAATTGTCTAAGCTCTGTTGGATAATGTGAAAATCCCTTTGTCTATGGTAGCTATCTTACGTAACATGTGTTAGAAGCCATATTGGAAAGAACCTTTGTCTGGAATGCACTAATGTAATGTCTGTTACCTGTTTAATCCTGTAAATGTATAATAAATGATTGTTAATCTTTGTTATACCTTATTAGACAAATCAAAGCAAGTCATTCAAAAAATATCAATATCCACATTTGCCAGCCAAATTACTAATGAGTCTATATGACTGAAATGACTTTTAGTCATATAGACCTACAGGACACCCTTGCATGTTCCAGCCTGTATGGTGTCTTTTATGACTGATGGGGGAGTCAGGTCCGACACCTAAGCTTAGTGGGCACTAGCTCAAGTTTTTCCTAAGGTTCAAATGAGTCATATCTAGCTGTAACATGAGTGGTTATAATACAAACACACAGATGTTGGGATAGTGGTCCCGCACTAGCGGATCACTCTGAATTTTTTTGCTTAGGGATAAGATTAGATCGTCATTCTGGATCCTGCCCAATATCCTTATTACTTTCTTGTTCTATGCCAAAATTACTGCACCATAGTAAATTGTACATCACACATACTGTGCTTTGATTAAAATGCATTACTGTGTTTCTGAGAAAATACGCAAGAAAAAGGGAAGAATTTTCAAATAAAATGCATGTGTCTGCCACAAACTCATTTTCAATAACAGTACAGCTCAGCATGTGCTCTGCATGTCTTCTGTACAGTACATTAAACTTAGATTTTCTACGACTAACTTACCAGTTCTATTCACAGTGTGTACTGGGTTTCTTCTTCCCATGTAGCCGTAGGCCTGAAGCGGAGTTTTAAAAAAGTGATAGTATTAGTTCAAGCTGCATTCATTTTTGTCTTGCAATTGTGAGCGAGAAGGGATTTTCAGCAGTGATTTCACACCAACTCCAGGTATTATGGTGCAACTGACCTCAGCTTGTTTTATTCAGTAGAGCAAAACCAAATAAAAATGCAAAATAAACACCTTGCCTGTCCGGCACTAACTAAACACAAGTCACACCTGACTAATCCTATATAAACAAAATAGCACTTTACCCCACCAGCACTCACAGAGGATACAGGTTCTCTCACATGCACAGATTGTGCAATCCTTCCCTGGATAGTGAGAGAGAGTGACCCAGGCTGCTCAGGTTAGCCAGCCTTTTACCTCAGGCTGACAGGTGTCAGCCTTTAATCAGCCTGCTAACAGCCAGGCAGCCCAAAAGACCCGGACTGGGCCTAATGGATGGTGGACCCTCCCACTCTTCCTACCATCCACCCCAGGGACCCAAATCCAGCTTTTCCTAAAGCTGGTAGCTTGTTGGGAAGTGTTTCCCAACACATACACATTCTCCCTGGGGCTTACCAAACACAGGCCAACACTCTGGGAGAAATATATCTCCCTTCATATACCAAACCAGTGACTCTGTCACACATCGTATAACAATATGTCTGTTATTATGTGGTGGAATTTGGCAGCATAATAATCATCAAACAATTATTCGTCATTACAAAACTATATATTCAATATATTTTCTATAGATTTTTTTCCTGATCAGACTTTGACCAAATGCATTGGTTGGTAACTGTAATATTAACTGATATTAATACAAGTTTGTAAGTGTAAAAAATAGCAAAAAACAAACGCTGTAATATACTCCAACAAAGAAATTCAAAGCATTGTTGTTTCATTAGTTATAGTGCTGGCAGTCAGAACATTAAAGTAAAGCTCCTTCTTTTCCATGTTTCTTTGGTGTAGTGGTGACTGGCAGCTGAAATAACCTTAATCATGTTGTTATTCAGTCAGAGATCAATCTATAGATCAGAACCCACTGTGAGTACTGGCAGAATTAGTAACTTGACAGCTTCTAGGATGTTAAAAAGGTCATATGAGACAAAAAGAATTAATCAGCAAGGGGACTCGAAAGGCAAACAAATGTGTCATAGAAATGAAGGAAACTTGACCTGTTCATTGAAGTAATAAGGTCAAAGTTACAGTGGTGATTTGACAAAAAAAAACGCGCATGTACTGCAGTGGCAAGAAAAGCTGGTGGTGGTCCTGATTCTGCAACACTTCTACACTATATTGTTCTGTAAATGAGCGAGTGCCAAACACATATCATGAATATAAATTTTGGCACTTGTACATATACATAGGCAATGTTGCACACATGGGAGGTTCCTTGTAATGGGGTATATCCCCACTACACAAACTTAAAGAACCAGAAGTGGGTTGAATAAAGGCTTATTATGGCAATAACCTCTACTGAAGAGAAGATAAGCTGGGCACAAATGTATCCAAGTCCCCAATCAAATCCTGGATAATTATGTACGTTCACACAACTGCTTGATATATCCAAACCTGGTTGTCTGGTAGGAGTTCCTAGGGGATTGCATAGTAAAGAAGCTAGCGTAAATACACTACGCGAGGAAACGTAATGGAAACATAGCTCTGGATCTGGCTCAGTGAGTGTAGTACAGGGCTTTCAGTAACTTAGATTTCAGAAGCCATTACACAAATATATTCTGTGTAGTAGACTAGCAAGCAGCATCGCAATAGTCCAAGCGGTGGACAGTGGTCAATCACATATAAAAATACAAATGTATTTTTCTGCTTTTCTGTTTTTTAAGCAGCAGAAATTTTACTTGTAGTTTAACCATTTTATATTACGCATTCTATGAATCTTGCAATTCTGTATTGCACAATAGAGTCTAATATTGTATTTTCCAACCAAATTTATAGCACACTAATAATCATCATCAATATCAGTTTATTCAATCTATATCTGAATTTGCAATACATTTATTTTGGTAATCCTTTGCCACATTATTTTAAAAAGTGTCATTTGATATTGATTCAAATGATTGTTTGGGTTTATTAATTCACTCTCTATTAGGCACGCTGCAAGCTCCTTTTGTAAGGCACACGTTCTGCAACGTACTTGGGTACCTGGTGGTATTTATAAAATTCCTGTAGATTGAAATCAGTGATTGCAGTCATTAAATCTTCTTTTGTTGTAACTTGTAACGCATATGTTTTGCAGCGTACTTGGGCACCTTGCTGTTATAAAATTTAGTTTCTCTATTGATTCAAATTAGTGATTGCGGTCATTAAGTCACTGTCTTTTAGGCATGCTGTAAGCTCCTTTTGTAACGCATACGTTCTGCGGCGTTCTTGCTTCTTGAAAAAAAATCAGTTTTTCGGTTGATTCAAATCAGTGATTATTAAACCACACTCTGTGTTGCTTGTAACTATATTGCTTGTAACTCTACACTAAATATTGCTTGTATCAAGGATAGATCCCAATATGTCCAATCTCCACCTGCAAAACCTTCTTCGTCAACATCCTCATTTGGGATACTGGGTAGTCCAACATTGCATTTGCGCGGCTGGTGCAACTCCCTTGAGGAATCCGTGAGTGAAACAACTGGTGCTGCTGCTGCTGTGGGTGATTCCTCATCACTGAATGGGACCAAGAAATCTATCTGTTTCAAAAAACAATTGTCTGTGGAACAAGCTTTTGCTAGAGGAACCAAGTATGACAGCTGCCACCTTGTAGCAAATCACATAACTGAAACCATGACAGCTATGATCGTAGTAGATTTACGTCCTATATCCGCAGTTAATACACCCAGTTTTATAAGATTAGTTGAGGTCATGTGTCCACAATTCCAAATTCCATCATGATTCTACTTTTCCAGGACAGCAATTCCAGACCTAAACCATGACATAAAAATAAAAGTAACAGCACACTGGGTAGGGGAATCACTTTCAGCATCAGCATTCAACACCAGCTCATTCACAGACAGGCTACTCTTTCAATCACCAGTGTCAATATTTTGGATAAACTATGTGATGAGTTGGGCAACTGGCTGACCCCACTACAACTGTCCAAGGCTTTGTGGTTTCAGATTGCGCAAATAACATTTTACGCACACTGCAAATTGGAAAATTTGACCATATACCTTGTTTTGCGCACACAATCAACTTGGTGGTGCAGCATTTCTTAAAAAATGACAGATCTGTGCAGGATCTTTCTGTGGCATGTAAAAGCACTGGCCATTTCTTGCAAGAGCTTCAAGAAAAGTTCCATTTGCCATCACACCAACTGAAGCAAAAGGTAGTAACCAGGTGGAATTCCACACTTTATATGCTGCAGCGACTGGAGGAACAACAGCAAGCTATTAAGACGTACAGCTCAAGCCTTGACATAGGGAGAGAGGGATGTTAACTTACTGCAGCACACTGGAGAATAACCTCTGTGTTATTTAAGATACTAAAACCTTTTAAAATTGCAACCTATGAAGTCAATTCTGATTCTGCCAGCATTAATCGGGTCATGCCGTTAATTAAGCTGATGGAGATGAAGCTGGAGATTCTGAAGGAGGAGATTATGGTTAGCGAATCAGGAAAATATGCTGAACTTGTTGATCAAGTTGTGCATTGTTTTTGGCAGGACACTAGGGCTAGCCAGATTTTGGAAAATGATCACTATATTTTGGCAACCATGCTTGATCCTAGGTTTAAGTATTATGTCAAGTCATTTATTCCCGATGACACAGATCTTAGGAGATGTAAAGGGATACTTAGATCACGTTGCACATAACACATCTCCTCCTTCAACTTCTCCAGGAATTTCTACTGCCAGGAAACAGTTGTCATTTTCAAACACAAGCACTGGTGATGGAGAGTCAACACAGTGCACCACAGTCAGATATTATGATATCTGGTCGGGCTTAAAAGACATGGCCACATATACTAACAATACTAGCGTGAATCAATCAGATAATGTAAGCTTTAATAGAATGGTGGATGATTACATGAATGATCATTACCAAATTTGCACATTATCAAGTCCATTTCAATACTCAGTGGAAAAAGTTAAGGTGGACACCCTTATAAAAAGTGTCAATATGTCACTTATGCTGCCAACCCTCCAGGGTCTACTCTGAAAGAGTATTTAGCACAGCCGGGAACCTGGTGAGTGATAGGTGATGAAGGCTAAATCCCAAAAATGTTGAGAAGTTGTTGTTTATTAAAATGAACTACTCGTCATTTTTTGATGAACATACTAGCCATTGGGCCATCAGACAATCTACTGGGGATGAGCTAATATTGTGTGATGACGATTTCAACAAAAGTGATGAGGATAGTAGTGAGGAGGATGGCAACTCAAACCTTCAGTATTTGAGGGGAGTGAACTGGGCACTTTTTGAGGGATGGGGGGCATATGTGCCATGTAGGCCTTTGCCCCCCTTTCATAAGAGTTGCATTTATAGTGGGGGGCATCTGGGCCATGCCCCCCCCCCCCAGATCAATTGTAGATCTGCCCCTCTAATTTCTTTCTAGTAACGAACAAACATTCAGGCTCTATCTGCAACACCGTGTCATCCATCTGCAGATGAGACAGCACAAATGGTGGTGCTACTTCCAATACTGCTGTCCACCTTCTGCCGAGCATCTGGAACTTTGGGGTTTGCATTCAACTTTGATGAGTATGAAGTTTCTGACTATCTGCTACTGGTAGAGTGGTCGCTATCAGTCAGCTTTCTTTTTCATTCAGACATTTCTCACTCCTTTCAATATATTGCTGCACTTTAATTGCCAGTTTTAGTGTTACACTCCGTAGTAGTTGCACTGGCAGGATCTAGCAGGCTGTAGTTTCTATGTGCTCCCTTTTCCCCAGCTGTCAGGTAATCACCTGTGGAGGTGTGTCAGGGTTGTTTGGTGATTGAGGGATCCCTCCTTAAATACTCCCTGCTCACTTCCACAGGTGTCGGTTATAGCGCCTGGTTCCTGATTGTGCTTGCTGGCTGTCTGAGTGCTTCATTGCTTTTTGCATTTTCCTGATACCCTGCTTTCCTGGTGTGTATCCCCTTGCTTCCCGTTTAACCTCTGTCTTGTTGTCGAACCCCTGTACGGTGAGGTGCGCGGCGAGAGTAGTTTGCTACTCCCGCTGATGGCCTCAACCTTGGGCAGGCTCCGGTCTTGTGTATCGTTTGCGAGTGAATACCATCTCCTTGCTCCGTCCTGTCGGGTGTGTGAGATCTGCCACGTGTTGTGAGCGTTACCTGCGGTTACCATCTTGCAGCGTTATGATTCTTATTACCTGCAGTTATCATCTTGCGGTGTAGTAAGTCTTGTGTTTACCTGCTTTGGTCAACTAGCAGTGTCGGAGTTCGGTCTTAGGTCTCCTGTGTTACCTCGCAGTTGTGTCATCTTGCTCGAGTGTATTAGCCGCCAGTGTGTTTACTGAGTGTGCATTCTGCTGTGTGCGTGTGTGTAACCTCCAGCGTGTTTAGAGCATTATTCCACTGAGTGTGAGTCATCTCCAGTGTGTATAGAGCATAGCTCCACTGTCTGTGTGTGCCATCTCCAGTGTGTTTAGAGCATAGCTCCACTGTTTACCACCTGCAGTGTATCCAGACATCTCCATCTGCCTGTTAGTAGTTCCCCTTTACATCTGGGACTTGTAGTACTCTCTGTGTGCAGTTTCCCCACAGTATTAGGAGCACAGCCTGCTATCCTCCAGTGCCTACATCTCTCCTAGATCCTGTTGTGGGTTATTATTTGGTGTACATGTTATTGAGGGTATAGTGTATGCCTATTGCTTTTATTACTGTATATGAGGGTTCTTATTCTTTGATTAAAGAAACCTTTATCATCCTTTAGAGTATCTGTGTTGTTACTATCGGTTTCTTGTATGCAAGGTTATTGTGTGCACCTGGGTTCCTGAATAGCACTAACCACGTTGCAGTACCCCAAAGGGAACTATTGCTGGGGGCACAACCTGTCAGCCCAGCAGCCCAGACTATCCTCACCATCAGAGGCTCTAGTGAAAACCTGGTGTTGACATAGACTCCGGGCCCCCGGTGAGAAAGCCCTTAGGCCTGCTGTAACATTTAGAGTGGGGGCAGCTGGGCCCTTGTACTCCCTTACACAAGTTCCAGTTTTAGAGGGAGGACAAGCTGGGCCTTCATCCCCCCTTAACTGAGTGCCAGTTTTTGAGGGTGGACGAGCTGGGCCCTTGTCCCCCCTTACCTACCTAAGTGCTGTTTTTTGAGGAGGGGCAAGATGGGTCCTTGTCCCCCCCTACATAAGTGCCAGTTATAGGGGGGGGGGGGGTGAGCAGGACCCGGGGGGGGGGGGGTGAGCAGGACCCTTATTCCCCCTTACATAAGTGCTGGTTTTAGAGGGGGGGCGAGCTGGGCCCTCTTTTCCCCTTTATATAAGTGGCGGTTTTAGAGGGGGAGGCGAGCTGGGCCCTCTTTTCCCCCTTACATAAGTGCCGATTTTAGAGGGGGAGGCGAGCTAGGCCCTCTTTTCCCCCTTACATAAGTGCCAGTTTTAGAGGGGGAGGCGAGCTTGGCCCTCCTCCCCCTTACAGTATTGTTGCACGTGATTTACCTCATTAAATTTTGGAGGGCAGTTTGTTGCCCGAACAGACGAGAACATATATTATACTAAATTTTAGATACAAATGGTTAGCACAGAGACCAATGGGAGAAAAAAGAAAACTATTTGTGGCGCACACACCTGTGGTAGCAACCAATCTGAATTAGCCCTTCATCAAAGAGGCCACAGCATAAATTCACATAAACAATATGCAGAATTTTTTTTTATGTGAAGACAATCAGAGATATATTAAGAGGTGTACCTCCATTTATTATCTTGAAAAATGTAGGCCAGGAGATAGTGAACATGTTAAAACATAACCTTTAATTATTAAATTCATAAATAAATACATAAAAGCCAAGCAGCGAAAGATTTAAAAACAATATACTGTACTTAACATACCGTTCACCATCAAAACATTGAATCAGTCAAAAAAGCAGTGCTTAATATTCCATGTGGTAAAAATAATACAATTCATTCAGATAGCTGAGAAGGGCAATAATGTATCTTATAATCCAACAAAAAATGTTTAGCCAAAATTAGCCAAAGCTGAACAGCAGACCCAAGGATATATATAGTATCAATATGTAGCTCCCTATACACACATAGAGGAAATAACCCTACCACGGTGCATACCGCCTCACGGCGGAACTTCGCCTCCACTAGAGGGGTATATCTGTCCCTACTTTAGTCTAAAGTGCCCAGTCAAATCACTAATGTGTAGTCAAAAGCAAACATAAATAGACCCACATGGAAAGGTGATGGTATGGATAATAAATGAGGTTCTCCTTACCGACGCGCGTTTCGCATAGATTTTGATCAATGTTTTGATGGTGAATGGTATGCTAAGTACAATATATTGTTTTTAAATATTTTGCTGCTTGGCTTTTATGTATTTATTTTAGAATTTAATAATTAAAGGTTATGTATTAACATGTTCTCTGTCTCCTGGCCTCCATTTTTCGAGATAATAAATGGAGGTACACCTATTAATATATCTCTGATTGTCTTTACATAAAAAAATGTCTGCATATAACAAACTTATGTCAAATTTAATCTGACCTTACAAGTCACTTTCCCTTAGGGACATACAACAGTGAAAGATACATCTACCAGATTATACATATAAGGGTAAGGTGTATAACTCACTACATTATGAATCATAATAAAAACAGAATGGAAGTTGCTCAATCAATTTATAAGTATATGTTAAACAGGTGCATGAAAGGCAGGGGGTTAATCTGCTTGCCACAGAAACTAAAGGAAAGAAAAGCCCCAGCACACTGCCATAAACCAGTAACAAACTCTACTGTTCTATCTGTAAAATAAAACACAGAAATGTTTGTTACACATATTTGATCAAATATGGGATAAGCCACCAGCCACTGTCAAGGCCTTTCTGTATATGGTGGTCCTAACTCTAAAATTGAGAGTCCCAATGTTGGGTCCCATATATATGTTTATAAATTGAGAGCCAACTTACATGGTTTTGCCCAGGTGTAACTTTAAGTTCCAGGTGTAACTTTAAGTTCTTATTTTCAGCCTCTGAATCAGGCCCCTCACTACTATATTTAGGCTTATTCCCTGCACTGGTATCTAAAATCATTTTGACCAATACACTGCATATGCTGCTAAATGATTTATTAGCAATACAATGCACACCTTACTCAAAAATACTTATACAATCCACACTTCATAATTGACACTGACAGGATAAAGGCCTAATTCAAGGGGGTGACACCTAACATACCAGGATTGATGAGCATTCTTCCCAGTCAATGTTTGTTGGTGATTTGCAAATAACAACCTGTCAAAGTCAAACAATAAATAAATATTAAAAGTCAAACTTAGTATAATCTGCACATGGGTAAGAACAAAGGACCTCTAACTGCAGGAAAAATGCATGTGCTTGTATGCTGTCGCACGCAATAGCATGTATTTGCAGGCTTTATCATATTATCATATTATAATTCTGCTTGATAATAAATAGGTTTTCATTCCCATTCCCATGCGGGCTTAATGTATGTTTAATAAATAAAATGTGTTTCAAGTCACTAAACTTTGTTTAATTCATAGGAGGTTTCAATTAGCTATAATCTGCCAATGATCATCAGAATGTTAGATTGTTGTCATGCTTATAGTGTAGCATTTTATGTTGTATTAGTAATGTTGTGTTTTAAAGGATTGCATAAAGCGTACGCAAGTTATAAACATAGATTTATAGTATAGATTTATAATATAATATAATATAATATAATTTAATATAATATAATATAATTTAATATACTATAATATAATATAAATTCAATGAAGAACAAGGAATTTGAGATGACCAGAGGAATTCACCTATGTAGAGGCAGAGGAGGAACTAGCAAGTTGTGGGCCCAAGTGCAAAAAATATACTTTGGCCCTGATGATATCCCAGATAAACTGCTGCTTAAGCAATGCGGTGATGACGGCTGTGGGCCCTTGTATCAGCATGGGCCCCTGTGCCATTGCACCTGTTGCACCAATGGTAGTTCCCCCCTGTCTACAGGACAGAAGAGCTTCCTTTAATCCTGATTGTTGAAAGGACCATGCTCAGGCTCCAAAGGCTAGGGCTTTTGTAGTGATGTTCACATTGGAGTTAACTTTCACTGGCTGTTGGTGTGGTTATTATTAAATCTTATGTACATTACATTATAAGTCAGTTAAAAAAAAACATCAAAATAATCATATCCCAATGACAATGCAGAAAAACACACTTTTCAGCAGAACAGAATTAAATATTTTAACGCGTATTATAGATGCTTTGGGACCTGGAAATCTCACCAATTAGTGCATTTAATCACAGGACATGAGAGTTGAAAAACAGATTACTACATTGTCGGAAGGGAAAGGAGGGTCACTGAGCACTGGATTGATTTCTTTGTTTCTTATTTCCTTTCCCTTATCTCTTGACAACGTGATTGTTGTATCATCAGAGGAGAACACAGACGGACATCTTCAGCGCATTATTTTCATAATTATTTCATAATTATTTTGTTAAGTGTAATTCAGATAAGGCATCTCTTCTTAAACTTTGCTTTCCTATATATTAAAGCCACTTGATTAGTACTTTTAAATTCTAGTATATGCTAAAATGTTTAACGTAAAATACATTGCTATGTACTTCTATAATTATATAGAGCTTCCTTGCTATTTTTCTCATCTTTGTAAACGTACTAATATGTTTCTAACAGTGACATTAGTAATGTGTTTTTATAAATGCATTCTCCTATATATATTTTACACTTAGTGCACAGGCAATGATTAGCAAACCACAAGTTATTTGATTTTTTTGTGTTTTAAGTTGGAACCATGCAGTTTTATAGTCTTTCTCATAACAGATTATTAGAATTGTCCCCTAATCATAAATGTTGATCAGTAATTTATTTGCTAGTGTAAAAATGTTATGTTATGTGCACCTTAGCTATGTACTTTATATATTTTTCTCTTTCTTCTTTGACAGTCAATCAATCCTTGATCCTGCACCATCTGGCACCCTCCTTGTTGCCATGTTACGCATATTGGGCCTGATCTAGACCTACGCTGGTGTGCGTAGCGTATTATCGCTGAACATACCACCGATGCACGGCAATAGGCACTCCCCTTGCTCGTACCTAGTTTAGTATCCATACGCTCAGCAAACCCTACCCTAACTTTTGTGTTCGTACGCGCGACCATGCGTACGTTCAATGCGTATTAACAACCCATAGCATGCCCATAATGTACAGTTTAAATGCCTCACCCCGCCCTCAGTGCGTGGTTACGGCTTTCGTATGGCAGGCTTGCCCCCATGATCGGTAATATGAAGCGGTTACAATTAAGGCCCATACGCAAAGATTTACAGACTGTAACATGAGCGCATCATCTGCCCCATGCATGCGCAGTGAGTACAAATGGCAGTTTTTACGCTTACGATCAGCGTAAAACCGCATCCAAGCGTAGATCTGGATCAGGCCCATTATCTTCCTATACCCTCCATACTCTGTGTACTATGTACTATATAATAGTCATGCACAAGTCACTGATTTTCTTTTTATTATTATTTTTATATTAAAATATGTCAAAAATAAAAAAAAAATATTTTTTAATATGTGCTTGTGTTTTTTACTATCATAATGTAGAAAAGGTACTGGTATAGCGCGGGTTAATTTAAACTTAAACAAAAGCTGCTCCCTAACACACTCCGGAAGTTCTACCAATCCTCCAGAAAATACAAATAGAAATATGGAAGTGGAGTGTGTCTGAAAAGCGCTAGGAATACAATGACAATTGTGGTAACCGAGTAAGTGGCAAATAAGTGATGGGGGGAGGGGGGGAAT
>WWET01002694.1:39188-50325 GCA_011038615.1 Limnodynastes dumerilii | reverse complement strand
GCGTTAATAACCGACATCCTGCTTAACGGTAGTCATGGCAGCCTTATAAACAGGCTGATTGCCCCCCCCCCCTCCCGTCTCCGGTGGAATTCCATTTGTAGGACATTATTCAGGTGTCTATCATATTTTAATATGAATCAATGAAGGCCAGCCAAACAAATATATCTTGCCATTTCAAACAAAGTGATATATTTACATATTATGATACAAAGATCTGTAGTGGGTATTGTTACAGAACACTCTTACTAATGGTTTTATGCTTTGTAAAAACATGTCACTAGTGTAAGTTAATGTAGGGTTTCACGGAACGTGACATAGTGTAAGGAAACTGGTGGAGGTATTTTCAGCGCCGGGAATTTAACTGCCGGGACTTCATACCGGACCCCTTTCTACAAAACATTCATCACATAAGAACTTTGAAGCAATCTTGAATGATGATTGAAGTACAAAGCAAAAGTCATGATAGCCAAGGGACATTAAGTACATGAGCCCTTTACCAAATGAGCTGTCCAACAAATCTCAATTATCATGACTATAGTGTAAAATATTGTCTGATTATTTATGCTGTTTTCCCAAATCAACTTGCTTTCACACAGCCATCTCTGATGGTTTTCATGTGTACCAATCATTTTTATGGGGCAAGGAAACAGAAGTATAAATATTAAAGCCTCACTAAGCACAATTGCAGAACTGTTGCCTTGAAATTTAAAGAAATTTCTACAATGGACATTCATTGTGAATGTAAGTTATTTGATATGTAGTGTTATAGTATTTGGATAAGGTATTTGTTCCACTTTGTGTTTGCTTATTGTAATATTCAATTTTGTTTAATACATTTTGACATGCAAACATTTTAGTTTTGTGTTTGTGATTGTTGCGAGTCCCCGCTGCGAAGGATTAGGGACAGCCGAAAGCTGTTTTTCGGCTGTCCCTATTTCGAATGCGAGCCCTCTCAGAAATTTTTTTTATGAATGGGTGAGTATGCAATTCACATTGGTTGACATTAAGTCTGTACAGGCCCATCAAATTGTTCTGAAATACTCAATCACACAAAGGGCATGTCTCAACTTGCCATGTCAGTAATACAAGCCCAGCTATAGACTTTCTCCTCTATCTCCACCACTTAAAATCTTTAACAACAAATGAATACTGATAACAAAAACTTGTCCTATTCTAATGCAATTTAAAAATCAGTGACATCACAAGCTGTCATTTGTACTGTACTGCAAAGGTCTCTATTAACTCACCATAAACAAATGACCCGCTGAATTTTTGATTAGTGTGACCTTTTGAGTTAGTAAATGAATCTATATTAAATCACCGTAACGGATTTCTCAGTGCAATTTTCTTGAATTTGTAGCCTTAGTTATATAATAAATGAATCCTGTTATGAGGGTCAAGGCACTGCTTTCATATTTATACCCAAATGAGCAGTTTAAAAAATATATAAAAGCTCTCTTATGCTAAGAGTATTATTAAGAACCTTG
Source organism: Limnodynastes dumerilii (assembly GCA_011038615.1). NCBI lineage: Eukaryota > Metazoa > Chordata > Amphibia > Anura > Limnodynastidae > Limnodynastes > Limnodynastes dumerilii. The sequence continues at coordinate 48,838 of WWET01002694.1, read as the reverse complement.
AATTAGGTCATATTAATTAAACATGTGCGCTGTGCTATGTCTTATGGTTGTCTGAAACTGCAGTGCTGCCAAGCTAGAAGCAGAGTACTGGAAAATATTCAAGTTGAAATGTCATATGGAAGAAAGGACCAAACCCACTAGGGATTTGAGTTGACAGTCTACACCTTTATTGCTTGTGCTTTATGTCAACTTGGGAATCATGGAGTCTAAGGTTCACTGATACGAAGCATAGTTATGCATGTTTACCTTTTTAAATGAAGATAATAAGAATTCCTTATAATATGCAGGAAAAAATAGTTTCTTCTGTCATCATTGCATTGATAAACTTATAGTTAAAGCATTAAAATCTGTGACTGTCTCTTACAATTAGGGAATTAAATTATTCACTACTTTTCTTCTAATTGCAACAACCGCAGATACAAAATTGCAATGTTACCTTCTATTTAAAAGCTGTATAATTGCATGTTTGGAAAACTTTTAAATGTACAGAAGTGTGCTTTCTCATCCACATGTCATGTTTGGCCTGATACAGATAGAATAGTGATGCTCAGAAAACAGACATACGCAAATGTGTCAATTCAAAATACAGTAAAAAGTGACTCACTGCTTCCACTTTCTGCATTTGATGCGAAGGAAAAGTTTGGATTAATGCAGAGATTGACAGGAGGCCCTTGCAGCTGAATGGCAACATGGGCCTTCTGTCAGTCTCTGCACTGATAGGCTACACAAGCTTCCCGTCAATCTTGAGGGGAGACCCATGTAGCTAGTTGATTGGCTGACTGTGGTAAATCCAGTCAGCAGTGTGGGACACCTCCAGGAGGTGGAGGTACAGGTCCATTAATCAGAATCTTGCTGCCAAAAATAGTTTGAAGAGCCAAACAATAAAATTATTGCCCAACTACAGGACATGTCTAAGTCCAGGATGATGATGACACAATGTAGCTCTTGTATATGAGACTATTACAGTAGCATTTAACCTTGCAGATGCAGTGCTAAAGGTATGAAAATGTAGCATATGTTTTGGCCGAGGTATATGCTCCTTGTCAATCACCAAATAATACTCACACAGGACGGGATCAAGACCTAAGTCTGTTAGCCCACCTATGCACGCAATGTGCAAAAGTGGGCTATATTGACTGGAGGGTGCATGCATTTTATGCTACATTTGCTATAGTAACTCATATCGTAAGGAACAGTCAAAAGTTCTGTCCAATGGTGTAGTTATTTCCCTCTGCCCGCACAAATTATGAAAGACGGGTGGGGGGAAGATGCTAATTTTACAATAAGGGCTGGGTTTTGGGGATACTCACGGATCAGAGTTCATACGAACCGCTGAGCCGTACGTTTAAGGGATGCTTATGCCAATGTTACTTCCATAAAGCCCGCACGAGAGAAGTGAGTGACAGGGGGAGTTCTCTCCCCTCACTTGTGCGTAATGCCAGACCTCCGCACATATGAGAAAACCTCAATGAGAGCAGTTTTATAGCAATCTTTGTACAAGAGTAAGTGTGGCTCTGGATCCATAAACAAATGCAGCATCTTGCAAATGCCCACATAATAGTCAAGTACAATTAATAATGTCTCTATGTTGGTTATGCATCATGAACCGGATCCAGACCCCTGCATGCTCTATGCAGGGGTCTAGATTACGGTTTCAAAGTACAATTCATTAACCATGTAAAAGTTATTAATATTCACAGTTCATTTCCCATTGAATACCCCTAAATCAACTCTCCCTCCTCCAGCACAACACTTCAATTAATTGGTTACTTATTTCAAAGATTACCAATAAAGTTACAAAGATTACCAATAAAGTTATTTCTAAATAAATTTCTCTATAGTCAATAAACAATTAATTTTATCATATAAATATTAGTGACAATATACTAATAACATACAATGTCTATATATTAAATTTAATAGTTAAAACATTTCTAAGTACAATTCCTTTCACACAAGCAACTCTAATTATCTCCGCCGTCTCCTGCACCCCTTTCTCTCTCTCTTCTCCGCTACCTCCAATGTCCTTCTTAAAAGTCTCTGTAGTTTTCTCAACAGATCTCCCCAAATCCAATGTCACACTTTCCGCTGCTACCACCGATACCTCCTCCCTGTACGAACCGCTATCATCCTTCAGCTTCCCACTGATTCCTTCCTCTGTCTCTCCTGATCTCCAACAGTATTTCACCTCACCACCACTGATTCTCTCCTCCGTCTCACTCCCATCTCCTTAGCTCACCACCGATATTATACCTCACCACCGCCGATTCTCTCCTCCGTCTCACTCCCGTCTCCTCAGCTCACCAACTCACCAACTCTGATGTTAAACTCTCTGTCTGCTTCACTGTTTCGTCTGCTCTCACACCTGCTGGCACTCTCCACTATCCGTCAGGTCTGTAATCACTATCTGATATGATGCCTCTGTTTCCCTAATCACTGACGCTCTCTGCTTTCAGTAAAGACACCACCAGTATCTCTCAAACTGCTCTGCTGTCTCTTCTCTTCTAACCAATGTCACGCTCTTCAGTCTCTGTTTCGATGTCTCTCTTTCTCCTCACACCACTGTCACTTTACTCAATCAGCCATGTTGTCACTTCCTCTCCTGCCAACTGCTGTCACCAACTGAACTCCCAACAGTCAAATCACCTCAGAAACTTTCCCTCCAGAAGCTTCTAGAGACAGCTCCTCATTTCAAATCTCACCAGCTGACCGTTGCCTAGCAACGTCCCACATGACCCGTGCTTGTAAACAGAGCAGGAGACCTATGCACTCCTCTCCCCTCGCACTGCCTGCAATCTTTTCCACCATTACAGTGCAGGGGTGCCACATATATAATTATTATTTTTTTATATATATACATTTAAACTCCTAGGTTGTCTGATTAAGATATTAGGTCTTCAATATTTTTTTTATGTTTTCTGCCTTGCTGTGTTTTTGTATTGTTGAAGTGCAAATACTATTACTGGTTCTTTAGATTTGCTATTATTCATTTCATTCAATGGTATGTGTTTTGTACCTCTGCCAACATCCAATTTATCCTGTTGCATGTTCACAAATTAAAATAGTTACTTGCAAACTCATCTTATTTTCATCTGAGAACTGTGACAGATTAGACAAGTAGCTGTGAAAAGAAGTTTCTAAAGACCAGGTGACATTAATATATTCAGTGCTAAGAACTAACAAGATTGGCTAATACTTAGTTATACACTAGAGTAAGAAAGAAGATTGTTGCCAGGACTCATGGAAATACTATAGAGAATAAACAGCTCTGCTTTCACAGCCTTTCAATAATAATCAATCATTTTTGCAATAGTACATAATAGTTGAAAATATCTCAACCAGTTTAAAATTAAAATGAATTTAATTAATGAAATTATAATAATTGTCTTAAGGTTGAGGCAGTTGGGCATGGCTTCTTATATAGACATTCCCCCTACCCAAGTCATCTCTTAACTACAAGTAACCAGGCAAAGATTTTGGAAAAAATGACTCAACTGAGTACTTAAAATTTATTATAACAATTATAAGAAATTGAATTAACAATGCAATATACACAATAACAATAATAACAACAACAATATGTATAAATGAGATGATGACAGAAGAAGGCAGTGCAGACCAATTAGTGGGTAAGCTTTTCTTAGCCCTTCAACGACCAGTGGGGACATGCAACCACCCCACTTTAATGGGCACCCAATGATTACCAAAGTGGGGGCATGTTACCACCCCACCTCACCAGCGCCTCAAATAAAAATGACCAGGAATGGACAAAGGTGCTCCCATCTAAACCACTTGACCTGAGCCCACCCATAAATCAAATTCCATTGTTGCCACCATTGCTTGCAACCAAACCGATATTCCAGACTATGGGAGAATAAAACCACAGCTTGATAGATACTACACACCAGCGCATGATGACTGCACTGCCTTCCTGCCACAGCAGGAGGACCTCTTATATGTTGCCCTATCTGTTATTATCTACTCTTAAAACTTAATTCAAACCCTCTACCAAGTCCGATTGTAGTGTATCCATTCATTCCTTCCCTTGACGAGTGGTCACCATCCCCATGATAGAGATGTATAAGTTTATAGCACATTCCTTTGTAGAGGACAATCATCCTCATAACCCTTAGGAAAAAATGGTGAATGACATCATTCACTTTCTGTCGTGGGCTATCAATCACCTGGATGACCTCTACGCCCATCATGACACTATGTCAAACCAAACTATTGTGACCTGGTGGCAAATCAACCTAGGTTGGTCCAAATTACATGAATAAGGTCAATCGTAGAGCATTGATTGACATCATTCCCACTTATGTACTGGGAAGTCTTGAGTCAGGCAGGAGGGACTTGGGGTCTTTGTTTGCTCCATGAGCATGTGGTGTCCTGGCATAGCAATATCCCTTGTCCTTCTTGCGATGCTGGCAGTGGTATCTGTCCATCTGTGAAGAAACTGGTACAGGGTCCTCATCAGAAACAACACTTTCTCATTCTGGGCGGACCCCGGTCCTAACTGACATGAGGATGGAAAATGCTATGTGGCTGTTTTTCAGGGTTTGGGCTATGTCCCTTATCTCCATAAAGGACAATCTTAAGGCTTCAACATACCAAGTAATTTTGGACAATGTTATGTTTCCAACTTTGTGGCAACAGTTTGGGGAAGGCCCTTTTCTATTCCAATATGACTGTGTCCTAGTGCCCAAATCAAGGAGTAGTTGTGTGCGTATGTTAGCTAATTTGGAACGTTGTATAACTGCTCCTAGAATTCCCCATTTAATTGGCTCCCTCCACCCACTCTTCTTATCTTTGTTCTTAATTTGCCCCTGGCACACCCCTTCATTCTTAAGCCACTACAAACCTAGATGAACTAGGTTCATAATGGTGATTCAGAGCTGTCCCATTCTTAAAACAAACGTAGATAGCGTACATTAAGTTACCACGCCTGCACAGTTTGTCCCTTCATAAAATTACGCAATTAAAAAGCCACAGATTCATACTTGTGAATCATGGACCGTGTTTAGAATTAAGAACGTCTGGTAATTAACGCACCCAAAATGCGTAAGTGGAGTGATTTATATTCAGGGCGCATGTGCAGACCATGGAGATACGAAGCGTAATTGGAATGATGCGTAAGTAATTTCCGTACGTCATAAAAATGCGTATGAACATAAAAAATCGGACGGATTATTAATAAGTAGGCGTCAATCGGAATGTAAATAGCAAAAAATAGGCGTGGTAATGCAGTAGATGTGCGTTTGTATTTCCGAACGTTTAACTTCCGTCACATATAAGCACGCTAATGATAAGGTTGCTTTCACAACACGGATGTGTTCCGAAATTTATTCATTTTGCAAAACGTACTTATTTTGTATTTTGTATTAACGTACGGATCTATTACGAATGCATGGAAAATCTTCTTAAATCTGAATCCGGTCCCATGTCAATGGTTTTATGAGTTCGGTGTGGCACAACATGACTGACCTGCACAGAACCGCTTTAAGCATAAATAGTAGAAACTGTCTAAACCAATTTTAGAAGTTGTAATGATAAAAATAGTCTGCACGCACTATGTAAACTGGGCAAGACACTCATACACATATGTAGTTTTTGCATAGAGCCACATTTCAGAACTCAGAATTATTATAGCATCATTACTTGTTTGTGAGTTACAGGGTTAACCCTGTTTTCTACTATGCTACAAAAACATTTGGTAACATGACATAAACATCAGATGTATAGAGGTTACTGATATGGGGCCATATTCAGAAATCCGTTTTTTACATGGAGATACAAGCATATTTTTAGGAACGGTATAACTGCACATGTGTAGTAACTTAATTTACGCAAGTTACGTAGAATATACACACGTATGTGCTTTAGGCACGGACATGTGAATCACACTTGGAGACATACGTACGGAGGGGCGGGGTTGAAATATGTCCCTGAAAATTTACATGAAAGAGGGTGTGGTGAGGCATTCAAATGAGTCTTTGAGGGCGCGTATGGCATACATATAAGCACGTATGTACACACGGAAAATTAGAGGTGCTCTATGGAGGCGTATGTCTACGATTGCACGGCCGTGAGAGGGGAGTGTCATGGGTGTTGGTAGGTGTTGGCTTGATACATGCGTGCTTATAATTACGTACTTTTAAAAAACGGATCTGTGGATACGGCCCATAAAGAATAGAAGAATATGAAGAAGATATAGAAGCAATACGAGCCATCATATGATATAATATAAAATAGAAGAATAAAGAAGTATTTCCCTGGATGGTAAGCTGCAAGATTATTCTCCCACTCCTGTCACCCTGCCTACAGAGAAAAAAATGTATGACTCACAAAGCATGGGGATGAGGGATTATATTGAGCCCTAATATGGGATCATAAGATGCATTTTTAGTGACAGCACTCCATATTTCCATGCACCTATAAAAAAAAAAACACAATTCAGAGTTTTGAGAAAAAACTAGCTTTTTGTTTCATCTTTTGAAAGCCTGCTTTATAATATGGATGTACCTAGGGCATAAATAGCGATAAACAGTTCCTGTACCTTACATAACAAAATTTAGACTGCTTTTGGTCTAATATCTCAAGTTAAGTTAGGGGTAGATAATTAGTACTTGACTGTTAAAATATAAACTCCTTTTCAAACCGTACTAATAGGATATCATTGTTCTGATGGCTAATAGTAAATGTAATGTAATGATATTTTTCACATCTAGGATATATCATCATCTCAAACTCTACTTTCTATTGTTAAATTGTAATGTTATTAATCATTGCTTTAAAATATTATACTGTGTGTGACCTTTTAATTAACCTTCTTACATCTTTGTTTTTAGATGATCATTTCTTAAGAATTACACCATCTGTCAAAATTAATTGCCATATTCCATTTAACTCAGCACTGAGGTACTACTTTTCATCAAGCTTTAAAAAACATACTGAATACTTTTTTTCTCAAGAACATTATTCCTCATCGGAATGACTATCATCAAAAAGAGTCATGGGCTGTGGAGTCAGTTGTGGATGTGCATAAAAAATTGTAAAGATTTCTTTCTTGGTGATACATCTAATCATTTTGAATTGGTCCTTTATAAATATAAAGAATTAGGCGGATTCAATGATAGAGCCAAAAAGTACTTTGAAGCTTGAAAAGGAAAGTTCCTGGTGGTGTATAAATCCCCATTTGTAAATACTAAATACGCTAAATACAGGGAGGTGCAGTACAGATTTATTTTTGCAAACACACATAAATGACCCCATAATGGAGCTCCCATAGATAGCCTCTGTAATGATTATTTATTTAGTAATATGTATTTATATAGTTAAAATTTGTTCCATAGCTTTATGAAACTGAGTATGACAGTCTGGAAGAGGCTTAACTGGAACACCTTCACTGCATTATTTCTGTAGACCTCAAACCCTTGGGACCTGATTCAGATCTATTCATGAAGTTACACGTGTCAGATGTGCAAGTGTTATGTGCGTACATACCACACGTGCACGACACAAACATACGCATGGAAACCATGTACAACTGATTCATAAACACATAGGATAGATGCACGCTTCTGTGCAGCAAGTTTTCCACATGCGTACATAGAGGAGCATGACTTTTAATGCAAATGGGTGGCACACTAGACTATAAATGTACAGTGGGGCATGCCTTTAGAGTTACGTGTGATGCAAAAGTGCAATATCCATGTGGAAGCAACCACGCGCATGACAAAAAATAAGGTTGCCTTTATTTCTCTAAAATCGCTGTATGCATGGTTGCTGCGAGGTAATGCATTTTGCCTTTCTGGTTTGTTCAGCCCACACCTGTTGCGTGTTTTTAGTAAATACATCAGATCACAATACACATAATAATAAACATATAATTGTAGATTAGAAACAATAATTCCCACTTTATTTTGATAATTTTTACAATAATGAAAATCACATTGTTTATGCTAACAAAAACACACACTTACAACACAAAATACAATAACTTATAACAAACTTAGAACTACAACAAGACAAATGACATTTATTTTACAAAAGTTGACAGTTCTTTTAGCATACATAAAAGGTGTTAGTAAGACAACATTGTAATTTTTTACATTATTAAATTATTGTGGTAATACATATATGTTTGTGGATGGACACATATTTATAACATTAATCAAAAAATAAAGATAAAGAAAAATATACTGTATGAATAAAAAAAGAAAATTGAAACAATATTGCAGGTAGTTCATTACAAAATACTGTAGGACAGCGGTTCCCAAACTGTGTGCTGTGGCTCCCACAGGAGGAGATGATGGGGAAGGGAGGACAACACAGGAGGAGATGATGGGGAAGGGGACAACACAGGAGGAGATAATGGGGAATTAGGACAACATAGGAGGAGATGATGTGAAGGGGGACAACACAGGAGGAGATGATGGGGAAGGGGCAACACAGGAGGAGATAATGGGGAAGGAGGACAACATAGGAGGAGATGATGAGAAGGGGGACAACACAGGAGGAGATGATGGGGAAGAGGGACAACATAGGAGGAGATGATGGGGAAGGGGGACAACACAGGAATAGATAATAAAAAATGGGGTATACCACTTTAAAAGCGCGGAAGTAATAACCTGCAGCAGTCTCCCACTATAGAAAAGGGTCCAAACCTTTCAAAATTAGATACAATATACAACAGGGGTTATAGTGAGTGATAGCACTGGATATGTGTGAAAATGATAAATAATGTAAAAACAATGGTAAATCATTTAAATTGACCAATAAACGTAATGCATAACGGCATATAGAGGATAGTGGAGAATGTTCCTTTATGATGTAACTGAAGATTCAGCCGAAAACACCTCACAATTGGTCCATATATGTGAATAAAAATGGAGAGAAAAAACAGTAAATGAAATGGCACAAATAAATCGCTATAAAATAAAACACTAAGCCTGAATTAAAAGGTTTTACTATTTAAAAAACAGGACAAAGGTTAATAAAATATAAATCAGCTCACAAAATGCAAAATAATCCTAAAAGAACGCTCCTACCCCAGTGATAAAGATGGTAAGCGGAGGGGTGGTGAGTCTTAGATATGCCTGGCCGGAACGTCTCACACAGCCTGGGATCCAGGAAAAGACGAACACCGCCTGAACCACTGGAGATTGAAGAGAAGCGAACTGGAGGATTCTGCAAGGACGGATCTGCTTGACCGGTGTCGGGAGTACTTCCCTTTCCCAAAAGCGATCTGTGATGATGCAGGTAAGCTCAGCCAGCCAATCATCCAATCAACCCTTTTCCCCAGGCCAGTAAAAGGTTTCGTCTACTAGTTTTCATTGTCAGCATGTGGCTACGGTTCATGAGATCTAAATATACCATTCCACCATGGGGAGCCACATATGGCATAGAGGTAGCGCGCCTGCCTTCAGAGCAGTAGGTCACCAGTTCAAATCCCAGCTCAGCCAGCCAATCATCCAATCAAAATTTTTCCCCAGGCCAGGAATAGTTTTTGTCTACTACTTTGCATTGAGTAGGCATGTGACTACGGTTCATGAGATCTAAAGATACCCTTTCACCATGGGGAGCCACATATGGCATAGAGGTAAGGCGCCAGCTTTCAGTGCAGTAGGTCACCAGTTCACTGCTCAGCC
>WWET01002694.1:19836-33168 GCA_011038615.1 Limnodynastes dumerilii | reverse complement strand
GCGAATAGCGGTCGTATTGTGAGCGAATTTTTCGCTCGATGGGCGTGCGTTCAGTACGATGGTCGCCTGGGCGCCCGTTTTACTACAGGGAGGCGGGGATAGCCATTTAAATTGTACAGTATGGGCGTGCTAAGCCCGTACGCTCAGCGTATTTTGTGCGAAAATTCGTACGGCCGACGGTCGTACCCAGTGTAGGGTATAGCCGCCGTAAGCAGGGACTTTACTATGGGAGTGTTAGGGGCATGTATGTTGATACGCCCGAGCGAACGTACGCATTCGCCCGTCGTGCGAAGTTTCGTAGCGCTGGATCAGGCCCAACATACCAAAACCAATGGTATAAAGGCAAGGGAAGGATATACGATGTGATACAATAACAAAACAATATAAAGTGTATTTCTAATGTGAATCAGACATTAATAATAAACTGATGATAAACTAATGATGACAATGTGAGTGATTATTGGTGCATACTTAAGAATGAACAATAAGTGTTATTACATGTAAGTTGCTACATGCAAACAAAGAAGAATATGTAAATAAATAACATTTGTGTGATGATCAATGTATGTGAACAGGAATAAATAAATAAATAATAATATATAAATAGTGAGTGTAATACAATATATTGGCCATAATCATAATATGAAAAATATAATGGCCTCTACAACAATTGAATAAAAAATTAAAAAATTATTATACAGTGAACATCCAATCCTAACCTATCTAAAATTAAAAATGGACAAAAAACTGGATAAAAAACTGGATAGAGGGATATAAAAAACTGATACACATAAATATTATTATTATAAATAATCACATTATATTATAAATATGTATATAAAAATCAGGATAAATGTATATAAAAGGTAAATCTGTCCACATGGAAATGTTACATCTGTGTATATATTTAACCATCCCTAGGGACGGATCAGATACTTACCTCCGAACTATTCTTTCACCTACAACACTCGGTCTTCTCTGGATGTCTCCCATCCAGATACTGACCGGGCCCAGTCCTGTATAGTTTCCAAGATCAGATGAGATTGGGCACGTCCAGGCTGGTATGATTCTAGGTGTAACACGTCCTTGGTTATAGCATCCTATAAAATGAATAGGTAACATACCTAATATACCACAGATTATCCATTATTCCTGCAAAAACCATTTAACTTCAAATTCCTGATTTAGACCTTTAGGTTGCAAAGTATCCAGATTAAAAATAAGTTTCAACTCAGTTTTAGCAAGTTCAGTCCCTTTATCATGCTTTCGCCAATGTTTATTAACTTTTTTAATGCCATATAAATTGGTGATATCCAAAACATAACAGTTATGCTTCTGTTTTTAATGTTTCTAAGATGTTCTGCCCATCTCGGTTTTAAGGGCCTAGAGGTTTGTCCAATATACTATAAACCACATCTACATTCCAAAATACAGACACAATTACTAGAATTGCATGTAATAAAATGGTCAATCTTTTCTGATCTATTATTTGACTTTGATGAATACTTCTCTATTTTGTTAGGGCCTTTAACCGTTCTGCACATAACACAAGAGCCACATCGGTAAAAACCTTTTGATTAAATACCAATACTCTCTTTTTTGTTTCCAAATGCACTAGAGACTAAATGATTGCATAGATTAGGGGCTTTTCTATATAGAAACTTTGGTGTTTCCCCAACATATTCTTGCAAATCAGTGTCATTTTTTAAAAGATTCCAGTGTTTACTAATAATTTTTTTGACCTCCTTAAACTGGCTGCTATACTGACTAATGAAAGGAACTTGAGTAGTGTTAAAATTGGTAAGGCTTTTTTTAGGGGCCAATAAAGAAGGACGATCCATAGTTCTCACTTCCTGAATGGTTCCTGAAGTATTTCCTCTTGATAGTCTTTCTCCCTGAACTGTTTTTTCATCCTTTCTGCATGTCCATCAAAAACCTGGACTTCTGAAAAATTACATTTAAGACGCATAAATTGTCCCTTAGGGATATTATTTAACCATAGATGTTAATGGTTACTGGACCTGGCAATGTAGGCATTCGTATCTGTGTCCTTAGTGAAATTTTGAGTCTTCAATACATTATTTTCCACATATATATTCAGGTCCAGGTAATTGACAGACACTGAACTAACTAAAAAAGTGAGTTTGATATTAAGGAGGTTAGCATTAAGGGAAGCACAAAAATATCTAAACTGTCCCTCGTGCCCCTCCAAATGAAAAAAATATTGTCTATATAACGGTACCAGGAGACCAGGTCTGACTCCCCTGTGGGTGAGATGGAACGTTCCCAAAATGCCAAAAACAGATTGGCATAACAGGGGGCAAACCTGGTCCCCATAGCGGTACCGCATACCTGATTAAAATAATTCCCATCAAAATTAAAATAATTGTGGGTTAGGATGAATTTTACAACAGCTTCCAAACCTTTAGTGTGATCTATGATAGTATAGAGGGAGGAAACATCGGCAGTAGCCATATGATAATCCTCCCTCCATATAACTTGATCCAATTTAATAAGCATGTCCTTCGTATCTTTAATGTATGATGTAATTTTATCCATCAAACTCTGTGGTGGAAATCTATAAACTCCGACAAATTTTCCTTCATAGACCCCGTGCCAGCCACAATAGGACGCCCTGGAGGTTTTTGGGTGTCCTTGTGGATTTTCGGTAATGTATAGATTACCAGTACACTGGGTTCTTTGACATATATAAAGTCCATCTCTTGTTGAGAAATGGCACCTTTAGATACATATTCATCCAACAATTTCAAAAGTGTTTTATGATATCCTATTGTGGGGTCCCCTTTTAAACGGAGTGTTAATAAACACCTATAATCAAAATAAAACTGGGTGTTTTCAACAAGTGCGTATTGAGTATCTTTGAATCCTAAGGATTTTAAGAAACCTTAGTGGCCGTATGATTAACATATAGGGAACACATCCATTCTTAAATGTACGCATGACAGAGTTCCGCACGTACATGACACTTCTGTGACTAAGGTCCTGGTTAACTTAATGTTTGTATCATATTAGAATCTGCCTGTCGGATATCTGTCATTTATATTTACACACGAATGCTCTTATATGAGCAGATCTTGCTCTATGGATACAGTCCTTGATCTACAGTGACTAGGGTCTTTTTTGTTTATTTGTTTGTTTGTTTACTAATTTAGGAGGCTATACATCTATTTTTCCCAACTAATCAAAAGAGTTCTACAATTCAGATTTTCTATAATAAAAACTTTGGCTGATTTTAGGAATCTGAGCAAAAAAGATAAAAGTCTTTCTCTCTATATTACTAAGCTGAAAAGATTACTTTAATGGCCTTGAGGTGTGACCCCTCCATTGTCATTAAGCCTGCTGACAAGGGAAGGGGTATTATCCTTTTCAGAATGGGAAAAATATATATCAAAGTAGACAATTAAATGACACTTACTACCATATTTTGGAGAAAGACCCTACCTCCATTTTTTTTACATGAATTAGATACTCATCTCTCTTTGGCTCTTGGGGAGGATATTATCTCTAAAGAGGAATATCATTTTTTTCTGATTTCCTATAATCCCTGTTTTGTATCTTTCACCAAAGGTTCATAAATCACTTATCGATCCACTGGGGCAACCTATTATTCTGGTATAGGTTCTTTAACTTCTAATTTATCTTTTTTTATTGATCACTTTTTTACAGAAGCACATGGTCACTCAGAAATCTTATATTAGTGACACCATACACCTTACTGAGAAATTTTACACTATAATGAGGCCATCCCATTATATGTTCTTGACTTTGGGGTCTCTGAGAGATGATATGCTTTTATAGTTAATTCTATTTTTTTTTATTCTTTTACACAATTATTTTCTTTTTGATGGTGTTTTTTATGTGCAACGTCATGGTACGGCCATGGACACCAGATTCACAACCAGTTTAACCAATTTCTATATGGTGGTGCTAGAATATGAATACATCTGGTGTGGTCCCTATTGCGTGAATTTGGTGTTCTATGGGTGCTACATAGATGATTCTTTTTATTATTTGTGATAGATGTTCTGATTTGGCTTTGAAATTTGTTTATTTTCTTAACACTAACTCTTACAATTTATAGTTTACTTCTAATATGCATGCTGATGTTATGAACTTTCTAGGCATTACTGTTGTACTGAAAATCAGAAGATACTTAATAAAAACTGTAGAAAGAGGATTGACACTAGCAACTATCGTCACTATAGTAGTGGTCATTATAAGCCTTGGCTCCAGAACATTCCCAAGAGCCAAATGTGCAGACTAAGAAGGAACTGTACTGATCTTTAAGACTTTGAGGAACAATCTCGAATCATGAAAGCTGACTTCATTAAAAGAGGCTAACTAGAATCATTGGTTATTGAAGCTATTTCTTTCACTAAGTCCCAAGATAGGACATCTTTAGTGAAAAATAATAATGTGAGGAAGGCTAAAGAATCTACAATCATTAATTATAATTATAACAAAGAACTTTTGTTTATATGTAAGTTTAATATAAACATAAAATGAAAAAGATCATTAATAACAACTTTAACATTGTGAAGTGTGATAATATTTTAAGGCTTATGTTTAAGGCTGATAGGACAAAAGTTGTATTTAAGAAAAATAGATCTTAAAGAATATATTAGCTCTCAGTTGTCTTCCTGCAAAAGATAGTCATAAACATAAACATGGTTGCCTACTAGGCCTAAAGGTAAATTCTGATGCAATAGACCTATTTGCCTTATATACATTTATTAACTGTGAGTCTTCCTTTGTAGTTTATGTCCGTCAGTATGCGTGTGGTCTACAGTGTGTGGGGTGAACCATGAGCACACTAAAGAAATGTTTTTGGGAACACAGGAGGAATATTGGAAAAGGTTTTATTAAACATAGTGTTTCTTGACATTTTTTAGAAGTACACAACCAGCAGCCGGTCTCTCTGAGAGTTATTGGAGTATATTATGTTGATTTCACCAGTAGAGGTGGTGATCAGTTTAAGAAATTGTGCAATAAGGAGATCTTTCGGCTCCAAACTTTGATACCTGATGGTTTTAATGATCCCCTAGAATTTAATGGTAACGAATAATTCAATACAAAACCCCTATATAGTAATTGAATAAGAAAAAAAAAAATAATCATAATATAAAATAAAATACATAAAAAAAATATAAAAAATAAAATATAAATAAATCAATAAAAGTTTTGGTAAGAAAATCAGAAACAACAAACTAAAAGTAAACATTTAAAAAAAAAATCTGCAATGATCCAGCAATGCTATATCACTGTTTCTGGAATTGCGTTTATATACGCAGATTCTGGAAACAGATACATTCTTTTGTTATGGCTCAACTTTTAATTTTAACACCTCTTACTCCGGAGTGGGCAGTTTTGGGAGTTCTGGATTCAACAGCCAATTTCTCTAAAAAAGCAAAACATATGCTGGTTATTGTCTCAGCAGTAGCTAGAAAATGTGTGCTTCAACAGTGGATACACAATCAGCCCCCATCAATGACATTGTTCTGAGAAAATTTTTATTACCTATTTAGAATGGAATGGCTTGAAACTACACTTTCAAAAGAGAAAAAGGTTCAAAAGTTCTTCCATATTTGGAATCAATATATTAACACTCTAGCCCCCATAATCAAAACACGAATACATGACTGCTTCATTAACACTAGGTGGTATGAAACTAGATTTTTATTACACGATCCACTAATCCAGCTAGACACTCCTGCCATGTCTTCACAAGATCCCACTCTCCCGACAGTTGTTTGAGGGTCTCTCGAATAAAGATCACTGCCTATACAGTGCCTTCTGTTGAGGTAATAATATAGTTGTTATGAATAATGCTTGAGAATCTTGTAACACATTGTGCCCTATTGGTTCTTTCACTCTTTTGTTCAACAATGTCTCTCACGTGAATACAAAATGCTGAAGACTAATTATAGTTTCTGTATTTTGATCTTTAAGCTACAGAACATTATGTGAGATATAGGCTAATGCAATAATGCTAATGTTTCTTGAAATGCTCTTGATATTACGGTTATTATTTGAAATACTCAAATAATAAAGATTAAAAAAAAAAAAATCAGCAAAATATCTGCAAGTGGTTTAAATACAAACTTTTTGTATAATATGTATTTTATTTGAGCTATGTTATTAAGTCATTTTTAATGATTCTTTTTTTATTGAATGACAGGCTAGAGAATCCTGCTTAGGTTGTAATTAATATGTCTACTAATGAACCTTACAAATGTGTTTTATTTAAATGTTCTACGTTTTAGGCATCCCCTTATGCTTGATAAAGTCCCAACCCTAGTATGAAATGCGTTGCAGAGGACTCATCTTTTCCAAACCCAGCCACACATATTGATACAACACTAGCCTTTATTGCACGATCTGGGACTGTACACCTGCATATTCACTACACCTCTCACCTCCCCCCCCCCCAGGTGCCCAGTGTGAAGGATTCTCACCAATTTGTCCCAAAGTATTGTTAAGAGACATTCCAATTAAATTATAATTTCCTAGAACCAGTAACCTATTACAAGTTTGGATCAAGTTTATTAGTCTTTACCACTGGTGGCTGCATTGTTTCTAAAGGAGGTAATTATATCTTGCCCATGTAGTCGAAGTGTAGGATCACACCAGTGCTGATATACGTGAAAAACCCAATAATATGGGGTGCTACCTGACAATTGTATTGGTCAAAGAAAAAGAAAGTGAAGGCTATTGAGTATAGTCCGCAAGTACTGTCTTGAGTGGTGCACCCTTTTTTACGTATTTTATATGTTAGGCCTCTCAAATTGATAAGTGGAGAATAAGATATTTGAAAGATAAAAATTGTATACCTTTTATTGAGTCACAATTAAAAGAATAAATAATATAGATTATCCACATAGGAAATATATCAGTAATAGTGCGATGTGTAACAAGTCCCTCCTGTTCAGCTTAATAGGTGAGTATTACATATGTAAATATTGCATAGGCACAGTAAATGAAACAATTAGAACAATAGTAATAATATGTGGTAATACTCATAAATTCAGTGTTAAGTTTGTGCCTCCCGATATGCACATGGTGAATTGGCAGCAGCTCCTGTGGCAAACACCGTAACCACAATCCTAAACGAGAGAGTACTGTCCCTTCAAAAATACTAACAGCCTCACGACCATGCTTCACCTACTCCTAGGCTCGGATCTCACCCACCCTACACTTGATATAAGAATCTGAGCTGGAGGAAGAAACAATGTGGCTGAACAGCGGGAACCAAAACATGTGGCTTCCTTATGCACCAGGAATCAGCCACCGGGCAGGCTGACGTCTCCGACGCATGTTTCACACTTGGCTTCGTCTTTGGAGAACAGCAATCAGGTGTCAGAGCTCACAGCTTAAAAAAGGGTCAATTCTCCAATCATCTGTGGTTGATTCAGACACCTGGGTGACGATTGCAGTGTGCATTTAAACTTGAATTGTTTCTGAATATCCATCTACATAGTGATAGAGTAACATGTAAGCATACTTGTAACAAATAAATAAACATCAACAAAGTTCCTTGTGGGTTCTTATCCTGATTAGGCAATATAGAGGTATGAGTCTAATATTTGCACCCAAAATGAATTACTGTTACACAGGGTGAATTAACCCTAAAATGGAATTTGGGTATTAATGTAATGCTATTCTGCCTTAGTATGAAAATCCTTGGCTAAGACATAACATGACCGTAAGATGGTAATTGCTAGATACTGCATATGCGTAGTAACTATGTACGTTTTGGTACGTAGATTGCATATATGTGGTCTTTAAGACCACAATCTATGTACCGAAACGATGCGTAGATTACGTACATAGTTACTATGCATGCGCAGTATCTAGAAATCACCATCTTATGGCCGTTCTGGATCTTTAGTCAAATTGGAGGGTGTTCTAGTCTGTAGGGTATTCGTATATAGTCTATCAAAGTCTCTTGAGACCATCTGCTTATAAACATATAAATGTGGATCTTTCTCTATGTCAGGGAAAAAAGATGACTTACTGCGTAAAGGGGTTATAGATGTTTTCTGGCCTACTGTGCTAGAAGAGGGGTTTGTCTGGGGTCCCTGGTTATCCTTCAATGTTTCTTCATTCAAATTAGGTTCTGATGTGGAGTTTATAGAAGAATGTACTATCCAGTTATCCAGAATTATGCCTGTTTTCCTCTATTTATCTGCAAGGGATTCTTAACCTCTAGGCATGAATGAAAATATGACTTTTACCCCCATATATGTTCCCTTTTCTTCTATTAGGGGTACTTTTTAGTTGTGGCTATCGGTCAACAATTGCAAGGCTTACTTATTGTGAGTTTGATTAAAGATTCTACCATCTTTATCCTACCTGCTGAAAATTGGTATCGTTGAGATTCATCATTGTAACAATTTTGTTTTATGTGCTAATCCTCATGTCCACATATCCACCATTTCAATAACTTTGGCTATTCCATATTTGTAATATCTGTGCAGATTACTGCTATTAATAGGTACTTTGCAATGAGCTTTCACAGTGGTATATATATTTATACCTACCATTCAGACCCCCCCCCCTTTAACCACCTTGTGGAGGTTCCCTGCGGACTGTAAATCTGGGTGTTTGTTTTGTTTAAATTTTTTGCCTGTGTATATATCAATATACTAATGTATTTTGTTCCTATAAGGCTGAATATGGTTGTGTGTTTTTGGCATTTCTGGTGATTTTCCATTAGTATTACATGTACTTGCAGTGTTTAGTTTACGTCATTGTCCAGCGCGGCAATTTTTTTTTTGGTTTTATTTTATACTTCTTTATTTGGAAAAGTTTATTAGTTTATTATTTCTATACAATGCTTGCCAATTAGCAATAAGCAGGTGCTGTAGAAGTTTTCATATCATCTAAGTAGAGAGAGATTTCTGCAAAATTAATATTATATATAAAACTGTCTAATAACTATTTGTGTGGGAAGGGGGTGAGCAAAATTATCTCTTGCCCACTCCCACCCACCAATGTTGATTGTTTTAAAATCACATTTATTGGACAACAATCCAATAAATATGACTGCACCGACTCCGGATATCAGGACCAGCCTGTCTACATCTCTGAGCGGGACTTCGGAAACCTGGGCTGTGGACCACTGGAGGGACTATACTGACTGTGTTCTGGTACGAGGGGAAAGGAAACTTAATGGGAAATATTGATTTTAGCCTTTTAATGGTA
The DNA here is from genome assembly GCA_011038615.1 of Limnodynastes dumerilii. NCBI lineage: Eukaryota > Metazoa > Chordata > Amphibia > Anura > Limnodynastidae > Limnodynastes > Limnodynastes dumerilii. The sequence continues at coordinate 23,943 of WWET01002694.1, read as the reverse complement.
TTTATTTAGTGTTTGTTTGTATGTATGTATGTATGTATGTATGTATGTATGTATGTATGTATGTATGTATCTATTAATAAATTGTTACAAACATACTGCACTAGATGGTCCTTTTATGGTTTTTTTTCAAGTGACTACTAGATAGTAATAACGTGGGATTGAGAATTAATTTAAGTGTTTTAAATGCTGCCTGCCATCTGATATTAGAAGGTGTTTTTAGAAATGATATTATTGGGGTAGATCCAGACCTACATTCCGTTTTAACGCGTGGTGTATTTCTGCGCTTGTATTTACTATGCACTCCCCTCAGCACTCCCCTTAGTCGGACATACTTTTGCTGTTTTACGCTTTCCAAACCCTACCTTAACTTTTCCAACATAACTCCTGTCTGCCGTAATGACTGCACGTACTTACACACCTAAGCACGCCCATACTCAGTGGCAAACACAGGATTTTGAAAGGGGGGTTTCCAATGTGTGTAATACATGTGAGGTATATTATCATAGCTGCAAACGTTTGAGCCCGAAAAATAAGCTTTGCTGTGTCCTGCCCAAGCTCTTCTCCTGACACTGTCATACTGCACAAAGCAAAAATTACCCCTAGCCTGTGTGTGTGTGTGTGTGTGTGTATGTATGTGTATGTGTGTGTGTGTGTATGTGTATGTGTGTGTGTATGTGTATGTGTGTGTATGTGTATGTGTATATGAGATAGATAGATAGATAGATAGATAGATAGATAGATAGACAGACAGACAGAGAGATAGAAAGCAGATAGATAAATAGATACAGGGCCGCCATCAGGGCGGGGGGCAGCCGGCACTACTGTCTACTGTCCGCGAGGCCCCGCCCACGTGTCTTCACTGATAATGTCACATAGAGGGTGAGGCCCCACCAATTCTGAAGAAACCTCATTTTCATAAGTCTGTATTTGGAAAATATCCATAATTAGAATGATTTACCATTTACTGTCTTTCTGAAACCGGCTGCACCGGATCGGAGGGGAGTGCACAAAGGGAAATTTAGGGTTAGGCTGTAGGGAGGGAATCTTAGGGTTAGGCTGCAGGGAGGGAGTCTTAGGGTCAGGCAGCGGGGAAGGGAGTATTAGGGTCAGGCTGCAGGGAGGGAGTCTTAGGGTCAGGCAGCGGGGAAGGGAGTATTAGGGTCAGGCTGCAGGGAGGGAGTCTTAGGGTCAGGCAGCGGGGAAGGGAGTATTAGGGTCAGGCTGCAGGGAGGGAGTCTTAGGGTCAGGCAGCGGGGAAGGGAGTATTAGGGTCAGGCTGCAGGGAGGGAGTCTTAGGGTCAGGCAGCGGGGAAGGAAGTATTAGGGTCAGGTTGCGAGGAAGACAGGGTTAGGGTTAGAGTAATGGAAGGGGAGGGTTAGGGTGAGAATTAGAATAAGGTTTGGGGCTGGTTAAAGACTCACCTTTCACTTCTGCGGATTTGTCCTCGAGCTGATCGATTGCTTGTCCTCGGTGGGACAAGAGCAATCAAATTCAGAGCCGTTTAAAAAGTGGCTGGTAGAAAGGGGTCATTCTGACCACCTACCCAGATATACAAAGGATAAAACAGTGTAAGGACAGGTGGCGCTAAATACTGCTGCAGTTTCAACCAACCATAATGGGTCCACAACCTCTAATCAAACAAGAATCAACAAAGATGTGGTAGGGAAAAGCGCTGTACACCTATAAATATAATATATAATATACAGATTAATTAATACAACAAATAATAGAATGGTCTACTGATGGATGGATCAATAAATAAACCTATGCACCTACATAGATAGATAGATAGACAGACAGACAGAGGAATTGCTTTGGTTATTGGCTGTAACAAGTCCTGTTCTGATATTTTTTTCTATAGGTGATTTATAAGTTACTTCTTTCACACAGAAGTAGTTTTATATTGAAGGAACAGATGTAAAAGTAATAGCAGTGTACAATGCATTAGTAGAGCACGAGCTCTACTTAGACCGCATATACGCAATCTACGTATCGAAATGATACGCAGATTACGTACAGTAGCTATTGTTTATTGAATTACGTCCGTCTATGGAAGACGGACGTAGTTCTGGATCCGGCCCATTGTTATTAACTGTACACCACTAATATAGCGCTGAATTATCAGAGGTATTTCTTTACTTTTCCTAAATATGCATAGTTGTCTAAAGGAATACATCATATGATCATCCACTTCAACAATAGGAATTAAAATAACTTGGATTATTATTGGAAAAATGTCATCCATCATATAAAATCTTTACCATCAATCCTTGGGTCTGTTTTATTTAAACCCTTTTCATCACATATTACTTTTAATAGGAACTGTCAGAAAAGACTGACTCCTGACAAGACACATAGTTTTCCAGACTAAAGACCTTGCTTAAAATGCAGCAAAATCCATCAGCGATTCCCCTTTTCAGTGCCAAGTGTGGCAGCGCTTTGCTATAAATATGAAGCAATGCACAAAGACAGTGTCTTACTGACTAGAGTCTCCATTTGTTTAAAAACAAAAATAAAAGCAAAAACTAAATTCCATGTAAATAAGGGGTAGTGCTCATTTCTGGCTTTGACTATATTCTTTTTTATGACAAGAAAGAAGCAAGAAATTGAAGCTTAAGAAAAGGAAAGTAGTTGATTAGCAGAGACAGGTAATGTGAGGAATGTCACCTTTAGATTTTTAAGTGAAGAAGAGGAGAGCTAAGTTCTGCATATTTAAAATGTCTTCTCTCAGTCGTGCAGACACATCAGTATCTCTGACACTCTCAATAAATATGAACATCACACAGATAAAGGAGCTAAGAGTTAACAATACCAATGTTCTTGCATGACTGAGGGCAGACATTTAGCTCATTGGGCCGGATTCACAACACTCTTTTTCAACAATCTTTTTCACCTAATCTATGTAACTTTTCGACCGCATATGCACAATCTACGCAAAGAAAAGTTACGTAGATTACGTGAAAAAGATACTGCGCATGCGCAGTATCAAATATCGGGAAACACTGGACGTATATGCAATACGTCCGGTGTTGTGAATCCAGCCCATTATGGCCGGCAATCACCTATATGATTCAAACTTTGTCATACGTCTACTTCCCCCATAGTTCTTAGAAAGGGGGTGAACTATGCACTGGCATGCCCATTCTTTATGGATTTCATTAAGCATGGAGTTGGTCTCCGTAGGCACTGAGTTTTGGTGTGTAACATCTAGATTGTGCATGTGCAATTTGTATAATAATAATTGTAATAGATAGGAGCGCTAGACACTGAATTAAAAAATGTTTTATTTATATCAAATAAAATATTTAAATATTTAAAAAACAACCTTTAGATTGCCTGTATAGGAGACCCCCAATCGAAAAAAAACACAATTCAATAACAATGTATGGTTACAATTGTCATAATAGTCCACATGAATATGTAGATCTCAATCCACCAGATGATCCACGTTGATTTATACGATATACACCTAGCTTAGCTAAATTGTTATTCACACTGCATATGCCAAGAGGGTTTTAGCCTCTAGATCTAATGAGGTATGAGGAAAACAGGTGATATTTATAGTAAGGCACAATCCACGATAATATAGCACAGTTCAACAGCACATAAATCAATCGAGGTGGATATTTTCTGCAACAATGTTGCAAGCATTACTGCACACTTTGAAATCCTATGATAAATAATTAGTATAATGATATAACAATTCATATATTCATTAACAAAGATATAATATATCGAGAGATTCCATATTAAATGTATATCAAGGCACATACAGATATGTCATATAATCCTACCTCCTAATTTTGCATAGTAACGATATAATACATTTATTGTATATATTGTGTTATTTATTACAGTGAGTAGCCAAAAAACAAGGGGCATACACTATTCATATATATACATCAATACTTAGAAGCAACAGGCGTTAGGCGTAACTGTACCTCCCTTGAAACTTTTAAAAACCAATGCCAACCCCTAAAGGAATCCTTCCTTTCACAGGGCTATCCTCCTGAATCAGAAACTAATAAGAAATGACAATCAAACAACGGGGTATCCGACGTTTCAAGCCACAAGTTAAACTTCCCTGATGAAAAGCCAATAAAGTG
>WWET01002693.1:182529-195737 GCA_011038615.1 Limnodynastes dumerilii | reverse complement strand
TCGCTGCGATGATAAGCCTGGATCACTATCGCTGCGATGATAAGCCTGGATCACTATCACTGCCATGATAAACCTGGATCACTATCGCTGCCATGATAAGCCTGGGTCACTATCGCTGCGATGATAAGCCTGGATCACTATCGCTGCGATGATAAGCCTGGATCACTATCACTGCCATGATAAACCTGGATCACTATCGCTGCCATGATAAGCCTGGGTCACTATCGTCACTATCGCTGCCATGATAAGCCTGGGTCACTATCGCTGCGATGATAAGCCTGGATCACTATCACTGCCATGATAAGCCTGGATCACTATCACTGCCATGATAAGCCTGGATCACTATCACTGCCATGATAAGCCTGGATCACTATCACTGCCATGATAAGCCTGGATCACTATCACTGCCATGATAAGCCTGGATCACTATCACTGCCATGATAAGCCTGGATCACTATCACTGCCATGATAAGCCTGGATCACTATCACTGCCATGATAAGCCTGGATCACTATCACTGCCATGATAAGCCTGGATCACTATCACTGCCATGATAAGCCTGGATCACTATCACTGCCATGATAAGCCTGGATCACTATCACTGCCATGATAAGCCTGGATCACTATCACTGCCATGATAAGCCTGGATCACTATCACTGCCATGATAAGCCTGGATCACTATCACTGCCATGATAAGCCTGGATCACTATCACTGCCATGATAAGCCTGGATCACTATCACTGCCATGATAAGCCTGGATCACTATCACTGCCATGATAAGCCTGGATCACTATCACTGCCATGATAAGCCTGGATCACTATCACTGCCATGATAAGCCTGGATCACTATCACTGCCATGATAAGCCTGGATCACTATCACTCCCCAGATTTATGCGGTGTCTGTAAATAGAGCCCTATGTCTCTTTCTGCTTTCACCAGACCCACATCTATTACCTTCTTTCTATATCATCTGACTCATCTCTTACATCCTCTCACTCCATATTGTCCTCTATATCATCCTTCTCTGGTCTCTTTCTGCTTTCACCAATCCATCACTACCACTTTCTTCTATAAACCTCATCTCTTCTCTTACATCTTCTCTCTGTTGTCCTCTATCTCTTCTTCTATGATCTCACGTCTCTTTCATATTTCACCAATCCCACGTCTACCACTTTCTTTCTACAAACTTCATCTCTTACATCCTCTCACTCCATATTGTGCTCTGTATCCACCTTCTCTGATATCACGTCTCTTATCCCATGTCTACTTCTTTCTTTCTATATCATCTCTTCTCTTATATCTTCTCCCTCCATATTGTCCTCTATCTCTTCTTCTATGATCTCACATCTCTTTCTGCTTTCACCAATCCATGTCTACCACTTTCTTTCTATATCATCTGACTCATCTCTTACATCTTCTCTCTCCACATTGTCCTCTATCACCACCTTCTCTGATCTCACGTCTCTTTCTTATTTCACCAATCCGTGTCTACCACTTTCTTTCTATAAACCTCATCTCTTCTCTTACATCTTTTCTCTCCATATTGTCCTCTATCTCTTCTTCTCTGATCTCACGTCTCTTCCTGCTTTCACCAATCCCCTGTCTACCACTTTCTTTCTATAACCCTCATCTCTTACATCTTCTTTCTCCATATTGTCCTCCATCTCTACCCTCTTTGATCTCATGTCTCTTATCCCATGTCTACCTCCTTCTTTCTATAACCCTCATGTCTTACATCCTCTCGCTCCATATTGTCCTCTATCTCCACCTTCTCTAATCTAACGTCTCTTTCGGCTTGCACCAATCTTCTTCTGTATCATCTCACTCATAATATCATTATATTAATATTATATTATTAAACAGATACTGACCATAGTTACAATGACACTGTTATTTATCACCTGTCATCTCTAATACTGTTTGAACAGATTAAAATTAGATGAAGGTGGCGGGTTTCCAGCATTGAAACAATGTCCTGATCTAATATGTCATTTTTAATGTGATGTTCTCAGAACAACAGGGATTAGCCAACTACAATTGATTTATATCCAGTCAGCAATGCAGAAGTGGCAATGGCAATAGTGAACTCTGAACGCTGAATATTTATTAGACATTGGTAGCACTGCAGTACTATATAGTACTATCTTTCCTGACCATAATTGCTACTTGCTGCTTTGATATAGGATATTTTCTTTAATACAACAATATGATGACAGAATGGGCACACCTCACCTCACAACTGAAACCCTACAAGTCTAGATTATAGTCACTAAATATGCATGTAATGTGTGATATGACATAGCTGTTTTTATGCACTTCATATCATTCAAAATATTCACTGAACACAGTAAATGTGAGGTCTTTTGTGTTCTCATTAATAATATACAAATAGGAAACCCACATGTAGTTAGTCATGTTTCCTCTCCAGATGATGCCAATACTAAGGTCACATTTCCTTTTGTCAGTTACATCATATGTTGGGGTCAGTGGATAAACAGAAAATGTATAATTCATTTGATGCTGTAGTTACAGGACATTTTATTTCTGGTTCTGAAGCATTACCAGATCCACTGACCCTGACTTAGTATGAGATTGTAACAAATTAGCTAGCAGTTATTTAAATCTTTCCCACCTTTCTTGTTAAACGGGCCAGGCTCAGGCAGGAGAATCTTGTGACTAATGGCATGTTTCAGAAGAAAATTCTGATGATTTTACTGTTTTCTTTTCCTGTACCAGTAGCTCCTCTGGCAGTGCATACACGGCAGGCCCTGTCAAACCTGAAGCCATGATGGCCTTACACAGTTTAGTAACAAACCTTTCATGCAATCTTTGATTTTTTTTCCCCATTTTAATTACAAATTTATCATCCAAGACAGCATGGGCCATATTCACACTTATGAAAGCTTTTAAGAAGGTGTGGATAAGCATGAATCCGCAACTATCTTAAAGCTTCCTCCCTCATCACCTCCCCCTATTTTTTTAAGAACCTAGGGCACTTCCCAAAGTTCCTGTTCATATTCTCCTCGCCCTCCCCGGCTCCTTAACATACCTCCCCCCTCCCACTCTTCTTAAATCCTCCCTGAGGCTGCTGTGGCTGCGTCTCTTTCTACTCTGTAAAGTCTTTAGAGACCACACGTGCTTATTTTACCTTCCTAAAAGACCGTTCTTAAGAGGCAGCAGCTTCTCTAGCATGAACACGGTGCATTGTAGCCCCTCCCTCATTCATTTATACCGTAACAGGGAACGCCCACTTGTTTCCTCAGCCCCACCCCTCTGACGCAAGTTTCTCCTATGTCTGGATGAGTCAGAATGTGCTCTGAGACTACTTGGAAAAAGCAGCTGCCAGTACAAAAAAGACACGGAGACTGGGGAGACCTGTACCAGAGAGAGCTTATTAGATGTAGAGGTGGCCCCATACACATACACGTCCCGAATCTGCTTCCACTTATCCTGCCCAAAGCAGAAGGACTCTGAGTATCACATTCCAAGGTTACTGACAGTTTTGTCACCAGGCCCCAGGTCCTGCAGAGGTGACAACCTCTAATAAAGTCTTATCTTTACAACAGAGCCGAGCCAGACACTGCTGGGCCTCGCAGCGCATTTACACATATTTTCAGGAGCGGATTCATTGCGCACGCGTTGTAACTTTTCCACGTAAGTACTTCAGGCACGGCCTTGTGAATCGCACTTAGGGACATACGTACGGAGGGCCGTGGTTGTTTTCTGTATGGTCGCAGTTACGTGAAAGTGGGGGGGAGGCATTTAAATGGGCTTTTGAGGGCGTGGTTAGATAGATACGCACGTACGGAAGTAACATATGCGCGTAAGTACACACGTAGAGTTGAGGGTGCCCCATAGAGGCGGAAGCAGCCGTGCTAGCGGAGTGTCATGGGCGGTGCCCTGGTATGTGCGCATGCAGTGAATACGGATCTGTGAATCTTTCCAGCATCTCTATGGGAGGAGGACTCATAGTGCATGTGCGTTCAGCCAGGGGCAAAGTGCTGACCAGTCATCGGCTGCCAGGCTCCTCCTCCATGTTGCCTCCTCCGTGGGTGTCCAGATGCTTCAGACCCCCCACAGGTGCAGCATGTATATGACAGATGACCAGCGCAGGATGTTGCTTTGCGTGTTATGCTTAGAGGACTTTGTGTAAGTCCCAGTGTTAGAGATGAGAGGGGACGTCATCCGGGGACATGATACATTGTGTGACCGCAGCCTTGCAGAGAGTTGTAGCAACTTCTGTAATTATGGGATAGAGTGAGAGAGAAAATCACTAACAATAAGAAATCATTCAATGTAATCATCTTATACGCTATCCCCCCCCCCTCTCTCTATCCCTCAGATCACTCTCTCTCACTCTCTCTCTCCTCCACCCTCTTTATACCTCTCCCCTCTCTCTCTCACTGTCACTCTCTCTTCCACTCTCCTCCCTCTTTATACCTCTCCCCCCCTCTCTCTCACTGTCACTCTCTCTTCCACTCTCCTCCCTCTTTATACCTCTCTCCCCCCTCTCTCTATCCTTTAGATCACTCTCTCTCACTGTCTCTCTCCTCCACCCTCTTTATACCTCTCCCCTCTCTCTCTCACTGTCACTCTCTCTTCCACTCTCCTCCCTCTTTATACCTCTCTCCCCCCTCTCTCTATCCTTTAGATCACTCTCTCTCACTGTCTCTCTCCTCCACCCTCTTTATACCTCTCCCCTCTCTCTCTCACTGTCACTCTCTCTTCCACTCTCCTCCCTCTTTATACCTCTCTCCCCCCTCTCTCTATCCTTTAGATCACTCTCTCTCACTGTCTCTCTCCTCCACCCTCTTTATACCTCTCCCCTCTCTCTCTCACTGTCACTCTCTCTTCCACTCTCCTCCCTCTTTATACCTCTCTCCCCCCTCTCTCTATCCTTTAGATCACTCTCTCTCACTGTCTCTCTCCTCCACCCTCTTTATACCTCTCCCCTCTCTCTCTCACTGTCACTCTCTCTTCCACTCTCCTCCCTCTTTATACCTCTCTCCCCCCTCTCTCTATCCTTTAGATCACTCTCTCTCACTGTCTCTCTCCTCCACCCTCTTTATACCTCTCCCCTCTCTCTCTCACTGTCACTCTCTCTTCCACTCTCCTCCCTCTTTATACCTCTCTCCCCCCTCTCTCTATCCTTTAGATCACTCTCTCTCACTGTCTCTCTCCTCCACCCTCTTTATACCTCTCCCCTCTCTCTCTCACTGTCACTCTCTCTTCCACTCTCCTCCCTCTTTATACCTCTCTCCCCCCTCTCTCTATCCTTTAGATCACTCTCTCTCACTGTCTCTCTCCTCCACCCTCTTTATACCTCTCCCCTCTCTCTCTCACTGTCACTCTCTCTTCCACTCTCCTCCCTCTTTATACCTCTCTCCCCCCTCTCTCTATCCTTTAGATCACTCTCTCTCACTGTCTCTCTCCTCCACCCTCTTTATACCTCTCCCCTCTCTCTCTCACTGTCACTCTCTCTTCCACTCTCCTCCCTCTTTATACCTCTCTCCCCCCTCTCTCTATCCTTTAGATCACTCTCTCTCACTGTCTCTCTCCTCCACCCTCTTTATACCTCTCCCCTCTCTCTCTCACTGTCACTCTCTCTTCCACTCTCCTCCCTCTTTATACCTCTCTCCCCCCTCTCTCTATCCTTTAGATCACTCTCTCTCACTGTCTCTCTCCTCCACCCTCTTTATACCTCTCCCCTCTCTCTCTCACTGTCACTCTCTCTTCCACTCTCCTCCCTCTTTATACCTCTCTCCCCCCTCTCTCTATCCTTTAGATCACTCTCTCTCACTGTCTCTCTCCTCCACCCTCTTTATACCTCTCCCCTCTCTCTCTCACTGTCACTCTCTCTTCCACTCTCCTCCCTCTTTATACCTCTCTCCCCCCTCTCTCCTCTCTCTTCCCCCCTCCTTTCTCTTTATCCCAATCCCCCCTCTCTCTCACTGTCTCTCTCTTCCACCCTCCTCCCTCTTTATACCCCTCTCTCCTCTCCCCCTCTCTCTCTCTATCTATCTGGCTCTGCACTGTTTACATGGTTATATACACGGTCTTACATGGTCTTTATACCTCTCCCCCTCTCTCTCACACTGTCTCTCTCTTCCATCCTCCTCCCTCTTTATATCTCCCCCCTCTCTCACTGTCACTCTCTCTTCCACTCTCCTCTCTCTTTATACCTCTCTCTCACTGTCTCTCTCTTCCACCCTCCTCCCTCTTTATACCTCTCTCCCCCCCTCTCTCTCACTGTCTCTCTCTTCCACCCTCCTCCCTCTTTATACCTCTCTCTCCTCTCCCCCTCTCTCTCTCTCTATCTATCTGGCTCTGCACTGTTTGCATGGTTATCTTTGTAATTGTTATTTTGTTTCATGCTTTAACCCATTTTCTCCCTGATATCAGAATAAAACTAGCAGCTGATAATACAATGCTTTAGTTAATCTCTTTTATTACTATGTATCCAGTGTTAAGCAAGATGTGCTAGAGGTTATGTTGTCATACAGCTGTGAGACCAGAGATAGATGCTTGGGTTAATGTGTAATGCATTGTGGTTAATGACGTGTCCCTGGAGGAAGAATCGTCTTACATCTCCTCTATGTAAAGCTGCACTGATGTCCTGGAGATTGTCTCTTCTCTGCCTTGTACTGAGAGCTTGGTGCTGAGGACTGCTCCTTCTACAGACTCCCTTAATACCCCCGGCTTGGGTTTGTGTTTTGCAGTCTCTGTGCATGAGACCTGTCGCAGGACCTGTTGTGATTTGTAACACCTGCTCTGTTACCACCTGTGTCCAGATTAATATCCTTAGGTACAATAATTATTGGGTCATGGGCATTTCTAACGCTTTAGCTGAGTTTTTCCTTTTGATAATAACTCTTGAGGATATAACTGGTTTGTCCACGAATTTCTTTACCATCTATTTCATTTGCTTCTGGTATTTTAAAGGACAAGACATGAGTCCCACCAATAAGATCATTCTGGCCTTGAGCATCTCCAATGTAATATACACATGTATATCTTTTACCAACATTATACTATTTTATTTTGACCCAAAGATCTTCCTAACAAACTTCATCACTCCTTCTGTATTTTCCATCATCTTGTTCTGCATGACCTCCTCATTGTGGCTCACGGCCATCCTCTGTTTCTTCTACTTTATGAAGATCAGGAACTTCTGCTCTCAGTTTCTATCTCGGATGAAGACAAAGATTGACTCCATCGTTCCATGGCTGATCTTCCTGGCTGAAGTTGTGTCTCTTTTAAGCGTCTCTCTAAACGTGCTCCAGTTTGTTAATAACCAAGGTCCTTCTCAGAACACTTCATCCATCCTTTCAACATCATTGAGTGTCATATTTCCACATAACTTGTACATTGCTTTTATTATCAGTTGCGTTCCATTTCTGATCAGTGTGGTGACTTTGGCTTTCACGGTTTGGTCATTAAACGTCCACAGCCGAAGGATGGAGAGAAACAAGGCAATAACTTCCGGAAATATCAATATAAGAACCTACGAAGGCACTATACGCATCATGAGTCTGCTTTTAATTTTTTATGCATTTTTTAACACTATATTGTTTCTTTTTTATTTCAATATTTTTTCCTATAATAGTGTTGGGTTTTGGATCTTTCTTATAATAATGGGGTCCTATGGTCTGGCTCAATCAACTTTTCTTACTTTTAGTAATCCGAAACTGAAAGATGAATGGGAAAAAATATTTCATTGTAGAAATTCATCATCATCATCAACATCATCAACACAGGAAGCTGAAGACAGGAGAGACGTTTCCACATAGATATAGGAGAATCTGATTGATATTTGCTATCAATTTACCAATGTTAAAAAAACTAATACATATACATACAAACATTCAATGCAATGCCCAATAAAATACAAAATAAAAATATTAACTTTAAGAAATGTGTCCAGGCCTTCAGTCAAAAATAATTATCAAGAATACCTTTTCTTCCATTTTATTTGCAATAGTTAACGTGTATACTTTAGTAAAAATAGTTAATGATTGAGATATTTAAGATATAGGGGTGTTTTAATGGAGTTTGTTAAGAGGAAAAGGTTCGTTCTTATTGACAACCTCTCTATATTTCCTCTTAGAAGCTCCATCACATAGTGTAGGTGAAGGATGAATAACAAAGTCAAACAATAAATCAGTTATGTCCTGTTTCTGTCCAAGAGTCTCATAATTCTTTTTCCCCTTAACATCCCCACTAAAAACTAAGGTCTCAGCCGAAATCTTGGTTTTTGGTGGTGATATGAATGGTACCGGGGTCCCGGTAAAGGGTGGTGTGAAAGGTGCCGACCCAGGTTTTTTCACCCAGGACTCAACTAACACAGGATGTGCTATGCAACAGTAAACATATCCCTCTCCCTCTTCACACTGTCAGGGCAGACCCGGGACCAGGGATTTTCCAGGTCTACCCTGCAGCATTTTCATTTGCTTAAGTCATTAGACGTGAATGGAAAGTGATTAGCCTTCTGTACATCAGTGCAAGGAGCTTGTTAATGACGCAGTACAACATGAAAGGTACTTACAGTACAGTATATAAGCAGGAAAAAAAAACAGTTCTTAAATTTCACAAAGTGTTTGATAGATGGCGCCATTCTCACTTTGGAGTTAATTTGGAGCTTATTGCCTTTTAATTGCCCCAGTGCAGCCGTCTCCCACATTCACTGCTACACGTTTCCATTCAATTCCCATAGACACATGGACATCATGGAATATAATATGTTTACTCTTAGGGCCAGATTTACTAAGCTGTTGGATTGGAAATGTTTGAAGATGTTGCCCATAGCAACCAATCAGGTGCTAGCTGACATTCTCTAGTGTGCAATAGTTAAATGAGATCTAGAATTTGATTGGTTGCTATGGGCAACATCTCCACTTTTCCAAACCCGCATCTTAGTAAATATGGCCCTTGATGTTGATATGCCATCATCTTGGGTAATCTAAGTATAACTGTATACTTGTAATGTACGCTCCATAACGCTGTGACGGGGCAGGACAGGCAGGTCTGTTACCATGTAATTCTTTGTACTGTTATTTGTCTATGTGAAAAACATAATAAAAGAAATGACTGAAGTGAAAATAAGGAGATTTTTACAACTTTATAATAAACATAAAATATGAGTAAAAATGAAGAGAGTTTGTTTGGTGTTTGTATATATTACAAACTACATAAAATGCACATACACAAAGACAAGCGTAAAAAAAATGTTACACATTGGTGGGGTAGGATGAGCCGCCCTGCGTGCAGAGTGACTGCATGTACACATAAGCATCTTCATCGGTGGGGAAGGATGAACCGCCCTGCATGCAGAGTGACTGCATGTACACATAAGCATCTTCATTGGTGGGGAAGGATGAACCGCCCTGCGTGCAGAGTGACACATGTACACATAAGCATCTTCATTGGTGGGGAAGGATGAGCCGCCCTGCGTGCAGAGAGACACATGTACACATAAGCATCTTCATTGCTGGGGAAGGATGAGTCGCCCTGCGTGCAGAGTGACACATGTACACATAAGAATCTTCATTGGTGGGTAGGATGAGCCGCCCTGCGTGCAGAGTGACCGCATGTACACATAAGCATCTTCATTGGTGGGTAGGATGAGTCGCCCTGCGTGCAGAGTGATCGCATGTACACATAAGCATCTTCATTGGTGGGGTAGGATGAGCCGCCCTGCGTGCAGAGTGACTGCATGTACACATAAGCATCTTCATTGGTGGGGAAGGATGAGTCGCCCTGCGTGCAGAGTGACTGCATGTACACATAAGCATCTTCATTGGTGGGGCAGGATGAGCCGCCCTGCGTGCAGAGTGACTGCATGTACACATAAGGATCTTCATTGCTGGGGAAGGATGAGTCGCCCTGCGTGCAGAGTGAGGGCATGTACACATAAGCATCTTCATTGGTGGGGAAGGATGAGCCGCCCTGCGTGCAGAGTGAGGGCATGTACACATAAGCATCTTCATTGGTGGGGCAGGATGAGCCGCCCTGCGTGCAGAGTGACACATGTACACATAAGCATCTTCATTGGTGGGGCAGGATGAGCCGCCCTGCGTGCAGAGTGAGGGCATGTACACATAAGCATCTTCATTGGTGGGGAAGGATGAGTCGCCCTGAATGCAGATTGAGCACATGAACACATAAGGATCTTCATTGATGTGGTAGGTTGAGCCGCCCTGCGTGTGAGAGCATGGTGGGGGGTGTAATTAAATTGCACTGGGTTAAGCCCTTACATATGACCCATATTTCCGCGCTGTACCATTTTCCATGGGGCTGATGGGTACATTTTAAGGTCGGTTCCTTGGTTCAGAAGACCTGTATGTGAGGAACTTAGGGTCGCACGGTGACACAATATCGTAACTCCACTCCCAATGTGGACAGAGCAGTGATGGAGTTCTGCAGCCAGTCCAATGGTCCGATATCACACCCAAGACGTAATATGATGTAACGACATTATATGATGCTTCATATGTTAACATGGAGCAGAACACAATGAGCTCTATTCTATCCGGTGTCTATTACATGATGCCTCCTACTGGGCTCTCTTATATATGAGAAGACATCTGGGGACTTCTGAAGGACATAGCTGTGACCTGTGACAATATATATCACTGGATTTATGAGTGTAAATGCCTTAACCCACATGTGTATATACCAATATAACCTGCATATATGTTACTACAATCACAGGATAATAATCCGGTATCCAAACATTGTGTATTAGACAAAAACATGGAACAAAACACATACATCCCCATATCCATTCCCAGATACATTCCCTTTCCCAGTGACATAACACAGGTACAGGTACTACACTGTAATGTATAGAGGAAATGCTGGTTATATACATACACATTACAGACAGGTACAATACAGATACATTCCCTTTCCCAGTGATATAACACAAGTACAGGCACTACACCGTAATGTATAGAGGAAATGGTGGTTATATACATACACATTACAGACAGGTACAATACAGATACATTCCCTTTCCCAGTGATATAACACAGGTACAGGTACTACACTGTAATGTATAGAGGAAATGGTGGTAATATACATATACAATACAGACAGGTACAATACAGATACATTCCCTTTCCCAGTGATATAACACAAGTACAGGTACTACACTGTAATGTATAGTGGAAATGGTAGTTATATACATACACATTACAGTCAGGTACAATACAGATACATCCCCAGATACATTCCCTTTGCCAGTGATATAACACAAGTACAGGTACTACACTGTAATGTATAGAGGAAATGGTGGTAATATACATATACATTACAGACATTTACAATACAGATACATTCCCTTTGCCAGTGATATAACACAGGTACAGGTACTACGCTGTAATGTATAGAGGAAATGGTGATAATATACATACACATTACAGACAGGTACAATACAGATACATTCCCTTTCCCAGTGATATATAACAAGTACAGGTACTACAATGTAATGTATAGAGGAAATGGTGGTTATATACATACACATTACAGAGAGGTACAATACAGATACATCACCTATACCAGCCATCAGTTAATGATATGCTCAGTATGTCCGGGACCCTTAAGGTGATATCCACATTCCTGTTGGTGGGAACGTCAGCACTTCACAGAAGGGTATTGTAAGATATATCAACTGGGATACACTGTTGTTGCCATTTTGCAATGTTCCCAATATGGAATTATCATATAATGTTCTCTTGACATTATAAGGCCATTCAGATTGATCTGTGTGCATTTTGACAGATGGGTTCTGATAGCTTTGTAATTTTATGACAACAGTTTGGATCTAGATTGTGCGCAGTTGCCTGAACACACCCTGTACATTGACTGTGCCGCTGCCCATTCTCTCTCTTCAAAACACAAGCTGTCACAGGGTGAAAGAACACAAATATATGCTACACCAGGGGTGTCAAACACAAGGCCCGCGGGCCAAATCCGGCCCGCCAGACCTTGTCTGATGGCCCGCGGTGCCGCCGCCAACCTTGCAGCCTCCCCCTTTTTTTTCAATGAATTTACTCCGTGCCTGCACGGAGTAAATTCATTTAAAAAATGGCTCAAGTTAAAAAAAAAAATTTACTTACCTTCCGGGACCTGGCCCGACTTCTTCCTGCCCGGCACTGCTCCCTGGGTGTTGGACGTGACGTCATCACGTGACGTCCGTCCGACATCTCCAGGGATCAGAGGAGCGCGCGGACGCCGCGGAGAGGAGCCAGACTGAAGAAGAAAGAAGTAAAAGAAAGAAAGAAGTAAAAGGTAAGTAAAGTAAATGGAGGGGGCAGATGGCTGGGCACTATAAAAGGGGGCAAATGGCTGGGCACTATAAAAGGGGGCAAATGGCTGGGCACTATAAAAGGGGGCAAATGGCTGGGCACTATAAAAGGGGGCAAATGGCTGGGCACTATAAAAGGGGGCAAATGGCTGGGCACTATAAAAGGGGGCAAATGGCTGGGCACTATAAAAGGGGGCAAATGGCTGGGCACTATAAAAGGGGGCAAATGGCTGGGCACTATAAAAGGGGGCACATGGCTGGGCACCATAAAAGGGGGCAGATGGCTGGGCACTATAAAAGGGGGCAAATGGCTGGGCACTATAAAAGGGGGCAAATGGCTGGGCACTATAAAAGGGGGCAAATGGCTGGGCACTATAAAAGGGGGCAAATGGCTGGGCACTATAAAAGGGGGCAAATGGCTGGGCACTATAAAAGGGGGCAAATGGCTGGGCACTATAAAAGGGGGCAAATGGCTGGGCACTATAAAAGGGGGCAAATGGCTGGGCACTATAAAAGGGGGCAAATGGCTGGGCACTATAAAAGGGGGCAAATGGCTGGGCACTATAAAAGGGGGCAAATGGCTGGGCACTATAAAAGGGGGCAAATGGCTGGGCACTATAAAAGGGGGCAAATGGCTGGGCACTATAAAAGGGGGCAAATGGCTGGGCACTATAAAAGGGGGCAAATGGCTGGGCACTATAAAAGGGGGCAAATGGCTGGGCACTATAAAAGGGGGCAAATGGCTGGGCACTATAAAAGGGGGCAAATGGCTGGGCACTATAAAAGGGGGCACATGGCTGGGCACCATAAAAGGGGGCAGATGGCTGGGCACTATAAAAGGGGGCACATGGCTGGGCACCATAAAAGGGGGCAGATGGCTGGGCACTATAAAAGGGGGCA
>WWET01002693.1:156527-167885 GCA_011038615.1 Limnodynastes dumerilii | reverse complement strand
TGTGTCTGCCCACCCCCCCCCCCCACCGGAATACAGTGATCACATTTTACTGGAATACTGTAGAAGTGAAGCTGGAATACTGCAGGACGAGATGAGATTTCAGTAAACTGGTAAAAAACAAAGGGTCCACAAGGAGTTTACCACTAGGAATCAACTAAGAAATACAATAAATATGCATAATGCAGATATACTGCAAAAGAAAACACAGGAACACAATGAACAATAGTGAGCCTACACTCTGGCAGCAAAAGACTGCAAGAATAAGGTTTTAAAAGCTGCCTGAGAACCGAGCTTACTGGTATTGCTTGGCAAATACTTTACAGGCAAGCAATCAGAAGCAGTCAGTAACAAGTAACAGGTAAGATACATGAATGGTTCAAAGTCATGACCTGCAATGTTTTGGACGTGTGCCAGGCTGCATGTTCAGCACAACTGGATAAATAACGGCCTTCTCCACATTTCCTGAAAATCTCTAGATATTTCACTCATGGATCTCAGGAATTCGATATCTGGGATGTTTACTATTATACTGACACTTAAGTCTATTACTGGACTAACTGGCAATCTTTTCATCATATCTGTTATTTGCTTTAAAAGGGATAAAATTGACAACAATAACATTTTTGCATTTGGCTATTTCCAACACATTTCTTGCCTGTACCTTGATGTGTACCGTGTTAATGGGATTCCTTTGACTTCAGTACTATATATTACTTTATGTTGTTAATGTTTTTTCCTGATTGTGCACAGTTCATACTATCCTGACTGACTGCAATCCTATGCTTCTTCTACTTCATAAAGATTAAACGTTTTAATTTGGGTCAAGATGAACATAAACAAGTTCATAAATGATATTCATGGCACAAGTAGAGTTGTTACACGCCGCTCTCACACCTAGATGGCGATCAGGACACGCCTCCTTGTTTACCTTCCCCACTCGCATGCTTTCTCTACCTTCCGGCGACGCGTCCAGACCGTTACCTTGGTAATCGGGATGCATGCTGGCGGGCTCGGTGGGCACCCTGATTGGTCATTACAAGCTTTATTATCCTGTCTCCCCCCGCTGCATGGCGCCGGTTATAGTCGTCGCTCCAGCCCGTCTAGCCTGCTGTTGTCCCTGTTACTATCCTTCCAGTTGCTCTTGCTTGTCGAGTGTGTGATCTCCAGCTTCCTTCAGTGTGCCTTCCTGGTGGTTGTCTGTCTCCCCGTCTGACCTGCCTTTGCCTTCCTCCCTGGTGTGGTGTGCTTCTGAGTGTGTGAGTACCTTGTTTGTCTTGTCTTGTTTAGTTCAGTGCTGTTGCCTGTCAGTCTGCCTTCCTGTGCTTATTCATCTGCACATTTCACTGTAGTAGATATCACCACCAACTTCCAGTAAGTCAGGACTCTGCACTGGTTCATCTGTACTTTCCATTGTAGTAGATATCATCACCTATCTCCAGTGTGTTAGGTCTCTGCTCCTGTTAATCAGCACATTCTACTGTGGTAGATATATTATCCCATCTCCTGTGAGTCTTGGTACCTTATCTGCTGTCCCACTGCTCCATTTTCGGGTTCGGTTCTGGCATTGCTCTGCTCTTCTGTATTCCAGTCGCTCACTAGTAATTGCAGTGCCGCTCCATCTGGTCACTTACCTGTCTCCTGTGGGCTCCTGTTCATCCTCTGGCGGTTCCCTATTATCTCTCTGTCAGTGCTTGCTTTCTTTATGAGTTCGGTTCCAGGGGCCGCAACCTGTTGTTGGGGCGCAGTCAAGTCAAACCCCACCATCAGGGGCTTCCTCCTCCAACGTGACTTCTCCATATCCGAACATCTTTCTACAGAACATTACTTTCATCAGTAATTGTCTTCCCATGTTCATAATGGTGGCCACTACAGCCTCAACTCTCGTGTCCCTCAAACTACACAGCCACACGTGTTAATAGCACATCTTATAAAGGTAGCATCCGTATAATGACTTGTTTCTTGGTGTTTTGTGGATTATATTATCTGCCAATGATTTTTTTATTATTTTGGTGATTTTTATCTCAGTTCTGATTACTGGATAATAATGATAGTAGCATTCTCATTCACCCCAGTTCAGTCTGTTTTCCTAATCTTTGGTACCCCAAATCTAAAGGAAACCTGGGAAAGTGTATGCTGTCAAATAATCACAAATTTGTCATAGTAAATTTCTTATACAAAATTGTGTTTTTTGGAAATTCAAAAGTTATAATTCATAACGCTCCATTAACTTCTATTCCAGTTATTAAAGAAGATTTTAATAGTCAAACTATCCCCCTACCCTCCTCAGGGCCACCACCAGATGGGATCAGCCAGGACTATTGTACCGGACTGGGAGCTGATGGGGCTCTCCTTTTCTCAGTACGCAGTGCCTATACAGAGCTGATTTACATATGTTGGATTCATAAGTCCGTTCTTCTGCTTAGGGCCAGATTAATTAAAAACGATTTTAAGCTGCGATTACACATCGCAGCCCATCACGGCGATATTGCCGACATTTTTTTTTAAAAATTCCGAATTCATTAAAACGTGATTTGCTCGCAATTTTTGCAATCTCAGGCGATGTTCTGTGATTTTTAAAGGGCTAAATCGCGGTGATTTTCAATATAAAACCACCGCGATTAGCCCTTTAACAAATCGCGGCAAATCGCGTGAGCTGAAAAAAAACCTTAGCCATGCTGTACTGATCGAACTACAAGGATCAGCAAAGCTGACCCTTGTAATTCTATCAGCACAACATGGTTAGACTTCTAACCATGCAGTGCTGCGTGTAGTGTGTAAAAAAAAAAAAAGAAACACCCACAAAACATACATTAACCCCTAAAATCATAAAATAAAGTATGTAAAAAAAAAAATATTCCCTAGCTAACAATGGGCCGGATTTAGAACTACGTCCGTCTTCCAATGCGTAGTAGCCATTGTACGTAATCTGCGTATCGTTTCGATTACGATTTCGATTACGTACAATAGCTACTACGCATGCGCAGTAGCTATTGTTCAGTGAATTACGTCTGTCTATGGAAGACGGCCGTAGTTCTGGATCTACCCCAATGTTCCCTAAATGTGTGGACTTACCTTTGTTAAAATTAAAAAAAATATTTGTGCACTCACCGTTTGATGTCAGCATCTTGGGAAGCCTTCAACTCTTCTTAGTAGGATGTCTTCTGCAGTTTTCTTCTTCGTTGGATCATCTTCTCCTGTTGCCACGACGCAGGAACACTTCTAATCACCATCCGGGCTGCTCCTTATGACGATGAGGTCGCTAGGGAGCAGTGTTTTTATAGTAGAGATGAAGTCAGTTACATTGGTCCTCTACTGTTTCTGTCGTCATCTCTACTTCACGAAGCCTCAGTCAGTTAATGTCTATCTTCTGTACTTATCCTAACTTATGTACAATCTGCAATATCTCTCTTTTCTAGTATCTACGTGACTTTATTCAATCATGCACTGATTTCTCTAGTTCTGGAAAAACATAACATTCACCCAACTCTCTATCCAATTATCACTCAATTTTTTTCCTCAACTCATTCTTTTACGCAATTATCTGGACCCCCTTCAATCAGGCTTTCATTTCCAACACTCCACCGAAACTGCACTGACCAAGGTGGTGAATAACTAAATCACTGCTAAATCTAAAGGTCATTTCCTTCTTTTAATTCTCCTCGATCTTTCTGCTGGTTTTGACACTGGAGACCACTCTCTTCTCATACACGTTGCAGTATACAGTATTCAGTATACAGCTCCTTCCTGGTTTACTTCCCACTTATCTAATCACTCTTTCGGTGTTTGATTTTTGGTTCCATCTTCCCAGTTCTTCCTTTATCTGTTGGAGACCAAAAGGCTCATTCTAAGATTGTACTTTTAAACATTTATACCTCTTCCCTCTT
This sequence comes from Limnodynastes dumerilii, assembly GCA_011038615.1. Classification (NCBI taxonomy): domain Eukaryota; kingdom Metazoa; phylum Chordata; class Amphibia; order Anura; family Limnodynastidae; genus Limnodynastes; species Limnodynastes dumerilii. The sequence continues at coordinate 164,001 of WWET01002693.1, read as the reverse complement.
CCGTCATCTGAAACTTAATCATTTACATACAGAGCTGGTAATATTTCCACCTACCAATAAGAGTTACCCGTGGATTGTGCGCACAAGTGGGGGGATTATGGTATTAGAACCACAGTAAGGGCTGACATTCAGCAGGCTGTGAGATCCTTTAGGTTTTAGGGGGTTCAGATTGGGCATTTTATGATACAGTAAGGTGAAGGTGCCAGCGATAGGAGGGGTCTTCCCTGTGCCCACACAGATGCCTGGATGTGGTTATGTGTTTGATGTGTGCCAGGCCATGTGTTCCATATAACTGGATAAATATGGTTAAATAGACCTCAAAGTCCATCTGTAGAGTAGTCTTACTAACTTCTTGATAGAGACAGTGGGGAATAAGTAAAAAAAAACTGGTCACATGGGTTACACGTGAGGCTCTGATTGATGTCCTGTCACTACTAACCAAGTAGCTATTAGTTGATGTAACTCCATATTGGGACATTTACATATATCCAAACTTGGTGTATTTTATGACAACACCAGCTGTCGACAACTGAATGACTGTGCTGTCCACGGAAGTATATTGATAAAAATAAGTAAATATTTTGTTGAAGACGTTCATTTTGTGACTCAGGACTCACTGGCAGATCCAGGCTCCACATTTCCTAAACATCTCTAAATATTTCAATGATGGATCTCTGGAATTTGATATATTGGATGTCTACTGTCATACTGATACTTGAGTCTATTACTGGAATATCTGGCAATCTTTTCATAATAGCTGTCATTTGCTTTAAGAAGAGCAATGATCTTGAGAAGAGCAGCAGCAATAAAATTATCGCCTCCTTGGCTGTTTCCAACACATTTCTTGCCTGTACCTTGCTGTTTACCATAATAGTGGGATTACTTTGGCCTCAGTACTATACATCGCTTTATTTTGTTGAAGCTACTTTTTTGCTGATCCTGTATAGCGCCTCTTCCAGTATCTGGCTGACTGCTGTCCTATGCTTCTTCTACTTCATAAAGATCACAAGCTTCCGCTTCTTCACTTGGGTCAAGATTAGAATAAACAAGCTCATAAACTGGATAATATTCATGACACAAGTGGCGTCCACCTTCTGCACTTCTCTAAACATTATATCCTTACCTGGAGCTTGGAACATCTCTGCTTCCTCCTCCAACGTGACATCCCCATCTCAGTTCATCATTTTACAGAACATTACCTTCATCAGTAATTGTTTTCCCATGTTTATAATGGTGGTCACTACAGCCTCAACTCTTACGTCCCTCAAACTACACATCCGCAGAATGAAAAGGAACTTGGGGACTTTTGTAAGTGCTAATAGCACATCTTATAAAAGTGTCATCCGTATAATGATTAGTTTCTTGGTATTTTATGGAATATTTTATGGGGCAATTTTTTTTTATTGTTTTAATAGTTTTATCACAAAAAATGTTGAGTACCGGATAACATTGATAATTGTGTACTTATTCACCCCAGTTCAGTCTGTTGTCCTAATCTCTGGTACCCCAAATCTTAAGAAATCCTGGGGAAAAAAATTATTTAAGATACAAGATAAGATCCCTCTCTGCACCTGTAACTGATGATATATTTCCTATAAATTTAATGTCTACTGATTAGATCATTCTAATGATTGTAATGTAAATATATCCCAGACTTCTATTTCTCATTTCTCAACTATTTCAATATTTATAAATATGAGTCCTAAGACTGAGAAAATTGTAAGACATATAATAATAATAATAGATATAATAATAATAATAATAATAATAATAATAATGATGATGATGATGATAATACTAGTTAAATAAAAATATACATAGATAAATAAATAAATAAAAATAATAAATAAATAAATTTAAAATCAATATTATCTAAACCATTTATATATTAGGGTTATTTAGATACCCTTTGTTCATTAGGTACTTATGATTTTTTTATGATTTTTTAGTGAGCGGCTAATAAGTGGATGTATAAAGAAAAAATATGCTTCAACTAATGCAATACCTCTATCGCATAAAATTCAATACATGAATAAATTAAAAAAAAAAAAAAAAATGAAAAAATTACTGTACAAAAAAATATATGCCAACAGCACAATACAAAAACAGGAATTACATGACTGTACTTGGACAATGTAGCAATGCTATTGTTAAACATCATCATTATTATTATTATAATACCTGATCCAGACCTCTGTTAAGATGACGATCTGCTGTCAGATGCTAAGTCTATTGTGTACAAAGGGAAACCACTCCCCAGCATGCAAGTGACACAGACCTTAAATTTTCTGCATCATCTACATGTAAAATGGGGACGGTGCAGAAGTTAGGATCGTATGTAAGGGCTAAACCCAGCCTTTACTGTCTGTTTAGCATACCTTTCCCTTCCCACCAAGCGCGCCTCATATACGCTTGCCTCCCCGTCCTGCGCTGCAGTCGGAAAGCATTCCGCCACAGGATGCTGGATCTGTCAGACCCAGTTCCATGATGGGAACACAGAGTGTGTGCATGCGTAAATACAAAAAAGCCTGTTTTCTGCTCACAAATAGTGGCTAGCTCCTCACTGAGCCACCTTGCTGCCCTATTAATATCATTATTATTATTATTATTATTATTATTATTATTATTATTATTTTGCTAATTTAATTTGCCATTGAGCTAAACATGTTTCTAATTAATTTAATAGAAATGGTATTGCCATTCTCTTACCGTATTATCAAACAAATCCCTATATGTATCTTTGTCCCCCTTGACGTCATTCTGTGGATGGAGACCCCACTTTTTTATCGCTAGTTGCTACATTTGGATCTTTGTGCATACAGTCCGATTGTTGGGTATAAATAATGTTAAAGCATGAACATACTGGTTATAAATAATACCAATAATGTTAACGCTGCAGGGAAATCCTAGCAGCCTGTGAAGTCCTCTCTGGGTTAAGTGTCTTGTTTTCCACAGCTGTTAAGTAATTGAGTATCTTGCCTGAGTGCTGCAGCTGATTGGTGGGTGGTACTTTAAATAGCCTAAACGCAAGAAGCCTTGTTGTCGGCTGTAGTGTCTGGTGTTCCTACGTTTCTGTCTGCGTTCTGATTGTGTTCTCTCCTCGTGCTTCTGCCTTGGATCATGTTGTGTTTCTGCCCTGTGTTCTCCTTGTGTTACCCTTGCCTGCCTCTGTCTTGCTGTCTGCCCTGTCTGTGTCTCGCAGTGTGCGGCACGAGTAGCTTGCTTGCTAGCTGTAATCGTTCGTCCGGTACAGCGTTCCTCCTCTTCTGAGTGTCTGTGAGTATTCCATCTCTCACTCTTTGTACCTGGTCCATCTGCTCTGCTACTTCTGTTTGTTGCTGTGTTGTGATCTGTCAGCGTGCGGGATCCAGTCTCCGGGTCTCCTCTGTTCACTTGGTGCGTTACATCTCTCCTTGTGTCTCTCCCTGTGACTTTCCTCTGATGTTTACATCTCCACTGTGTCCATCTCCAGTGTGTAGTAGTGGTGTGAGTCAGCCCATCAGACTCTTCCTGTGGAGTGCTATTTCCATCTCTTTTGCTCCCGCTCCTAGCCTCCTCATACGCCTGCTGTCTCTTGCTATTTCCACTCTGCAGTTACTCAGGTGTCCCTAGGAGGTCTTGTCTGTCATCTGTTCCACACTTGTGGATCTAGTGCATTTCTGCCCATACCTTTGTATTGCCATTCTCTGTGTACTGTGTGTGGGTTCCAGCCTGTTATTCTGTATACTTGGGTTCCTGCCCAGTACCTTGTGGCTCAATCTTGTGTATACATTCTAATGCTATTCTGCTCTGGCTTATTGTCTGGTGAGCAAAGGTTCCAGCCATCCTCTTGTTATGTAAGGGTTCCTAGGTGTGTGTCAGTTCCTGTTCAGGCACCCTCGTTGAAGTTTTTCCTTGGGAGCTATTGCTGGGGTTCACAACCTATCAGGTGCCAGAATCCCAGACTATCCTCATCATCAGGGGCTCAAGTGAACACCTGGCCCTGGTTTAGACTCTGCGCCCCAGTGAGAAACTCCCTTGGGGCCGTATTCAGAGATCCGATTTCACAGCTGGTCACATGCGTATTTTTAGGATCAGACCAACTGCGCATGTGTAGTAACTTTATTTGCGTAGTTAACGTACAATATACGCGCTGACAGACCTGTGAATCGCAGGTTGGTACATATGGACGGATATGCAACGCAAAAATATGCACGTGGAAATTTAAATAAAAATGGGCGGGGGGAGGCATTTAAATTAAGGAAAGTGGGTGCGACTATCATGAGGAGGACACATACGCACAGAAATGCACTCCGACAGTTACAAGTAGTCTATGGCGGTTGAAGCCTTCAGACAGCACAGCCGACAGAGGGGAGTGTCATGCTTGTGAGGGGGTTTGGCCTGCAACGTCCATGCGTATAATTGCGATCCGATCGCCACACGGATCTCTGAATGCGGCCTTTGGTGACTGTAACAAATAGTATATTTTTAAAGGTGAGCCAGAGTCACCAAAAGTTTAAAGTCTCAACAGGATATTATATAATAAAATAGAATTTATTATACACATGAAATATCCCAATAAAATATAACAATAAAAATAACTATATTGTAATGTGTCACCTAAATGCATATAACAAATGTATAAAAGGATCCAATAAAATAGTTGCTGATATGTATTCCATTATATAGTTGCAATAGTACTTATAGATCCAAAGGTATAACTGATCAAACTGTGGGGGAGATAATAAAAGCACACATATGTAGCACACTGATTCCAAAAGGTATTTATCATTGATGAATGGACTTGATGTTTAGGAACCTATAGAAGATCCCCAGAATGGTTTCAGCAATGTTCACAAGTGTGATTATACCAATGATGGACCAGCAATAAACACTTGATGGCTGTCCCATACGGCATGGACCGCCGCTAATCATGTGTCTGGTATGTTTTCTTGTTATATAAATATGTAGCAAAGGCAAAGAGAGAGAGAGAAGACCATGAGATCTTTCCCACAATGATGGAGAGATGGTTCAGAGATGGGGAGGTTGGAGGCCTGATGGTGGAGTGTGTGTCCAGGATGGATGGTGGATGGCAGTTGGGAAGAACTTGAAGACTGGTGGAGGTGGTTAAAGGTGGACAGGTGGACATTCCTAAAGGCTGGAGTGTGTGTGTTTTGGATAAATATTGAAGAAAGAAACAGGGAAAGAACATGGTTTACAATATGCACCATAAAAAGTACAAAGTATTCAAATAATACACATCACTAACCAGCCTGAACAAAGCAGTGGTTTCAACGCCAACAGAGTTGTGAGGTAAAAGGAAGCGCCTAAAATCTGATTTTCCCTTCGAGTCAGAGGGCTTAAATGGGATTACAGTTGATTTTGTGATCTGCTGATGTGCCAGTGATTGTGTACCCAATTGTTATGCAATGCACCCTGTCCAGAATTCAGAGCTGCATCACTTTCAACAACCGCACTGCGAACACCAGTGGGCGAGTCTTATTATTACCATGTGCAGTATAGATGTGTTGACATCCGCATCAATGACATTTTGCATTTACATGAGTCAGAAATGTTCAGAAAGCCCTGACTGTCATTATTGGTGTGACAGGAGAGGTTATATGGATGTATGGAAATTATGGGCCAGTGAGTGAAATAGATCTTGGGATCTAGTCCATAGACTTCATCATCATAAGATCTATTAAAGTCCTGGGAGTGGATTTGTAAATGGGTCCAGCTTACCTGCTCCTTGTGGAATGAGTATGAGGAATGATGGAGGAACCAGCAAGTCCCTCACATGTTCCTTTAAGAACTGATGTTGCCTGGAGGAGCTTCTTCTTCTTCTTCTTCATCTTCTTTTGCTCCTTCTCTTTCTCCCTCTTCTTCTTCTCCTCCTTTTCCTTCACCTTCTTCTGCTCCTTCTCTATCTCCTTCTTCTTCATCTTCTTCTACTCATTCTCTTCCTCCTTCTTCTCCTTCATCTTCTTCTGCTCATTCTCTTTCTTCTTATCCTTCTCATATATCTTCTTCTATTCCTTCTCTTTCTCCTTCTTTTTCTTCTTCACTTTCTTCTGCTTATTCTCTTTCTCCTACTTTTTCTTCTTCACCTTCTTCTACTCATTCTCATTCTCTTTCTCCTTCTTATTCTTCTCCTTCACCTTCTTCTGCTCCTTCTCTTTCTCCTTCTTCTTCTCCTTCTCCTTCACCTTCTTCTACTCCTTCTCTTTCTCCTTCTTCTTCTCCTTCTCCTTCACCTTCTTCTGCTCCTTCTCTTTCTCCTTCTTCTTCTCCTTCTCCTATACCTTCTTCTAGTCCTTCTCTTTCTCCTTCCTTTTCTCTTTCACCTTCTTCTGCTCATTCTTGTTGGAGGTGTTCCCCCACCTAGACCTTCCACGGAGAGGGTCTTACAAGGGTCTTCGTTCTGTCAGGATACCTTAGTATAAGACAGCCGGCTGGAGAATTCAGATTGTGACACACACATTTTATTGTCATCCAAATGATTTCTGCTTTATTAATTCAAAAGATAGTCTATATATAGCATCGAAGTCACGTACACACTAAATGAAGAAAAGCATTGTTATCTTCAGGGTCACTAAAGAAACATATATTGCAACTATTGCTCAGAATAAGCCCAACATAATACATCTTGCAACTGTTTCTGGAACAGCCTTGATCTCATAATCACATGGTTTCTAATAAATGCTTAATTCTGATGAGTTTCAAATTCTTAGAAATGCATAAACTAATTGAATTTCTTGCTCTAATAATATACAAACAGGAGTCCAGGTTATTTTATGTATAACCTCATTTTAACCCTCACATTCTCTTTCTCCTTTTTCTCCTTCACCTTATTCTGCTCCTTCTCTTTCTCCTTCTTCTGCTCCTTCTTGTTCTCCTTCACCTTCTTCTGTTCCTTATCTTTCTCCTTCTTCTTATCCTTCTCCTTCACCTTCTTCTGCTCCTTATCTTTCTCCTTCTTCTTATCCTTCTCCTATACCTTCTTCTAGTCCTTCTCTTTCTCCTTCCTTTTTCCCTATAGCTTCTGCAACTCCCTCTCTTTCTCGTTCTTCTTATCCTTCTCCTATACCTTCTTCTAGTCCTTCTCTTTCTCCTTCCTTTTCTCCTTTACCTTCTTCTGCTCCTTCTCTTTCTCCTTCTTCTTATCCTTCTCCTTCACCTTCTTCTGCTCCTTCTCTTTCTCCCTTTTCTTATCCTTCTCCTATAACTTCTTCTACTCCTTATCTTTCTCCTTCTTTTTCTCCTTCACCTTTTTCTGCTCCTTCTCTTTCTCCTTTTTCTCCTTCACCTTCTTCTGCTCCTTCTCTTTCTCCTTCTTTTTCTCCTTCACCTTCTTCTGCTCCTTTTCTTTCTCCTTCTTTTTCTCCTTCACCTTCTTCTACTCATTCTCTTTCTCCTTCTTCTCCTTCTCCTTCACTTTATTCTGCTCATTCTCTTTCTCCTTCTTCTTCCCCTCCTTCTACTCCTTCTCTTTCCC
>WWET01002693.1:138569-156512 GCA_011038615.1 Limnodynastes dumerilii | reverse complement strand
TTCCCTTCCCTTTCTCCTTCTTCTCCTTCACTTTCTTTTGCTCATTCTCTTTCTCCTTCTTTTTCTCCTTCCCTTTATTCTGCTCATTCACCTTCTCCTTCTCCTCTTTATCTTTCTCTTTCTCCTTCTTCTCCTTCACCTTCTTCTGCTCATTCTTTTTCTCCTTATTCTTCTTCTTCCCTTTATTCTGCTCATTCACCTTCTCCTTCTCCTCTTTATCTTTCTCTTTCTCCTTCTCCTTCACTTTCTTCTGCTCCTTTTCTTTCTCCTTCTCCTTAACCTTCATCTGTTCCTTCTCTTTCTCCTTCTCCTTTGTCTTTTTCCCCTCCCTCTCTCTGTTGTTGCATTGCTCAGATGGGGCAATGTAGTTGTGTAGTTTCTGACTGGTGGGAAGTTTTGTAAACTAGTATTGCTTGGGCTGTGGCAAGGTGGCACCCAATGGTGATTCAGTTGAATAATGGCCGTGTTGCATGCGGTTGATTAGTCATGTTTATGGTAGACAGTCTCAGCGGCTTATTCCTGTTATCATTGGGTGGGACATTGAGACAATGGCGAGTGCTGGTTGCAATATTATTTATTCATTGATTACCGGTTTATGTGCTAGGCTTTTCTTCTTTTTGTTGTGGCCAACATCAAATTTAAAAGTAAGTTATCTACCAAACATAAGATAATTAACCCTTAACTGATTCAATAAAAACCCAAACAGTTTATTTAGATCTTACAACTTGTGTCGTTTCATCGTGTGAATGAAGAGGAGTGGGGGAAGGGTGGTTAGCACACATGGCAAACATATAAACATAAACACATAACATACTTATATATTGTGCTAATGAGATTATGCACTGTTGTGTTGGTCATTATTTCAGTATAATAACTTCAATGGGAAGGGCAGGAACATTCTGTGGAAGAGTTTATTGCCATCAATCAATCAATCAATCAATCAATCAATCAATCAATTCTAGGCATAGATTATCTAGATCTAGAAGACACATTAGCAGAGTAGTAATCCCATAGCATGTTAACCTGTGTCACTATATTCTTTTTTAAGGCTCATTGTAATTTAATGTCCTCTCCATTATTGCACCTATCCTGTACCATATCATTCTTTCATTTATATGCATCCATCACATTTACACAATAAAACTGAATGATAAATTATTGTTATAAAAATGTATAAATACTTATGAAAAATATTTGCAACCCTATTCCCTAATTATATGAATTTTATGTGTCCTCCACCAAGTGACAATCTAATTTTTCTACTCTTTAATTCTGCAAAAGCACCAATTTCATTAATTTCATTATTGGTAGAGGCCCCACCTTCTGTATCTCCGGATCTCGCGCCATTGTGTAAATAATTTATAGATCCTTTCTGTTAGTATTTTATACTATTACAAATCTGTCAACCCCTAAGTGCATCACTGTGAGGCCTTTGTGACATCTGTATAATAAATATTGTCAGTGTAGGTTGCTGTAATTCATTGTGCTTTATTAAACACTGATTGTGATTCTTTTCAGATGAATTTTTCCTAATTTATGTTTCTTGCTTAGAGATTTACAAGTTGTGTTTTAAACTATTTGGGGCAGGTCCAGAATAACATTTTCCAGCGTAACAGTAGCGGAACAATGTTTGAGGGGGCGTGCCAGACATACGTCACCCATAATTAAGTTTCACATATTTAATTTGTTGGATAGAAGTGCAGCCATTTTTCTTGCTACTGTTTAGTTTTATTTGGGAATCTGACCACTCCCCAAACATGGCCGCTGCAGGCTGTTCAAATGCAGGTAGTGTCTTAACAGAGACCTCCTGTGTACACATATAGCAAATGGATAGGGAATCACCTACAGGAGGTGCCTTGACGCTGGGCAGGTGAGCTTAACCCAATATAGCTATATTGTGACCTAAACCTCCTTTTTATTTATGTGCTGACACATAGTGTTATTTAATGTATCTTTGGAGCGTCAGACCTTTTTTGTTCCTTGAATCATACAGCCAACACAATAAGATCCTTGTATCATTGGATAATTTGATCCTATTAAAATAGAAAATGATTATGGGGTAGATCCAGAACTACGTGTGCCGTACGTTTATTCGCGGACACGTAAGTTCGCTACAATCCCCTCGGCACACCCCTTGCACATACGTATTTTGTCAAAATACGCCACCCAAACCCTACCTTAACTTTTTCAAACGTAACACCATACGCCCGCTAACGGACGTACACACTACGTGAACGTATGCAGCTTAGCACGCCCATACTGTACACTTTAAATAGCACCCCCCGCCTACTTCACGTAATTCGAACGTATTGTTGACTCACGTAAAATTGGCCCACCCACACGTAAGTATTTACGTGACACATACGTGAATCTCCCATACGTTCACAATTACGCTACGTGAATGTGCGTATTTTCTATGGTGCGCATGCGCAGTGCGTACAAATCTGCGATTTTACTTCTCCGCCACGCGTAAAATCGCGGAGAAGCATACTTCTGGATCTGCCCCCATGTTGGCATGGTGCAGAAATATATGTTCATCATGGTACTGTTTCATAAGCCATAATCAACAATTCATAAACAAGTAACAAGTTTTTTTTATATTGTCCCTGCTCCTGCTACTGTGTATCTTCCCTACTGCTCCCCACTGTGCTGCTCCTGATACTGTGTATCTTCCCTATTGCTCCACACTGTGCTGCACCTGTGTATCTTCCATACTGATTCCCCACTGTCCCGCTACTGTGTATCTTCCCTACTGCTTAACCCTGTTCTGTTCCTATGTCCATTCCAACTGCTCTCCTCTGTCTGTTCCTCTGCTCTGTCCTGTTCCTGTGTCTGTCTTTGCTGCTCTACTCTCTCTGTTTCTCTCCTCTGTCCTGCTCCTGTGTCTTTCCTTGCTGCTCTCCTCTCTCTGTTCCTCTGCTTTTCCTGCTGCTGTGTCTCTCCTTGCTGCTCTCCTCTCTCTGTTCCATTGCTCTGTCCTGCTCCTTTCTCTTCTTGATGTTGTTCACTCTTTGATTCTCTCCTTTTTCCTGTTCCTGTGTCTCTCCTTGTTGCTTTCTTCTCTTTGTTTCTCTCCTCTGTCCTTCTCCTGTGTTTGTCCTTGCTGCTCTCCTCTCTCTGTTCTTCTCCTCTGTCCTGCTCCTGTCTCTCTCCTTGCTGCTCTCCTCTCTCTATTTTTCTCCTCTCTTCTACTCCTGTGTCTCTCTTTGCTGCTCTACTTTCTCTGTTCCTCTTCCCTGTCCTGCTTCTATGTCTCTCCTTGCTGCTCCCCTCTCTCTGTCCCTCTGCTCTGATCTGGTCCTGTGTTCCTCTGTTCTCTCCCACTCCTGTAACCCTTTGCTCTGTGCTGCTCCTTTGTCTCTCCTTGCAGCTTTCCTCTTTATGGACCTGATTCACACATTTAAAAATCTTCTTAAAATAAGAACTTAAAGTCACACCTGGGCTAAACCATGTTGATTGCAGGGAAGTCATATTTCATCTGTTGCAAACAGTACTAGTGTTGAGAGGTGATGTTTCTCAGCCCAAGTTTAAATAACAGTGTGACAGTAAAGCTGGTCAGTATCTGTGTGCAATATGCAATTCAAAGATATATCCCTGCATGCAAAGAATACAATTAAATTAATTCCCCCTGCAATCAACATGGTTTTGCCCAGGAGTGACTTTAAGTTCTTATTTTAAGAAGATTTTTAGGTGTGAATCAGGTCCTATGTTCCTCCACTCTGTACTAATCCTGTAATTATATGATAAGCCAGTACCACTTTCAAGGCTTTTCTGTTGTGTTGGTCCTAAACAGTGAGAGCCCCAATATTGGGTCATATAGAATGTAACCTGAACTTAATTAGCAAGCTGCTGTTCACTGATTCTTAAACATATAGGTTAGACATTTGAACAATCTTTATTATATTAATAGATATCAATTGTGAAATAGAAAACAAAACAAATAAAAACATAGCGCTAATATTCAACAACCTGCAGTAAAAAATGATTTCAATAGAAAATCAAGGTAAAGTCTTTAGGAAACATTGGGAGCAGATCCAGAACTATGGCCGCACGTGTTTTTGCGCTTGCCATGTGCGTAAAAGCGCCACTTAACTCTGAGCGTAAGGGCCTTCATCGTAACAGCATCGTAACTACGTATGAAGGGGTGTGCCCGTCATACGACACGCGTAATTACGCTTCAGAGGCGGGGTGAGGCATGTAAATCGTACAGTCTGGGTGTTCTTAGCTGCGTAAGTACGTTCATCCATTATGGCTACAGGAGTTACGCATGGAAAAGTTAAGGTAGGGTTTGGAATGCGTAAAACGGCCAAAGTACGTACGACCGAGGGGAGCGCATAGTAAATACGCTACGCCTTGAAACGGAAAGGAAACGTGGGTCTGGATCTAACCCAATGTTCCAAGTGATTTATTTCACAAGTCTTTTGCATTTGTCAAGGGACAATATTTCAGGATAAAGTCCAGAATGAAGTGATATCCTGATTGTTCAGGGACAGCCGCCGTACGTAAAATATCCGTCAGTTCCCACAGATGAAAGCTGTGAAAGAGAAAAGAGAACGAGAGAAGCAGCACCTTAAATGTAAAAACACTTATAACGATGTATGTGTACCAAAGGTCATAAGGATAGCTGCTTTATCCAAAGTTTCTTTTTATGCTTCATAGACGTCCTTTCTGTTCATCAAGGAGGGCTCCATATAGGGAAACATATAAAAGAACATGTAATGTAGTATGCTTAGTAAAAGGGAAATTTATTACATTCAAGTAATATGCGTACAATAAATAAGTAAAAATCAGGCTTATCTGAGTGTCAATGGTCAAGACCACAAAGCAATAGTCAGCAAACCAGCCGACGCGTTTCATCCTTGGATTCTTCATCAGGGAGAAAAAAAACAGTATATTGTAAAACGTTTTTATTCTACCTGTTTACTCCCATCTGTTAGTATGAACAGAGACACATGCATCACCCAGAGGGTGGTTACTGGACATATGATAACACCACATACTGAAGACAGCTGGACTAACATGAGGACTCATGATTATTGTGGAATATTATATACTCCCCTTTTTAATGAATGTTATCTCTACTTATTATACATTTAATTGTGTTCTTATAAATATTGCAATAAATCCTGTTATCTTTGTGCTACCAAAGTGTACTGTTTTACAGCTATTGGACAATTGGATCAGACAATCTCTCTCTGTCTCTCTCTCTCTGTCTCTCTCTCTCTCTCTCTCTCTCTGTTTCTCTCTATGTTTCTCTCTCTCTCTCTCTCTCGCTCTCTCTCTCCTATGTATTTGTTTGTTTTTTGTTTTCTGCAAAAAAACAGCCCTTTCTTGCTTGAGCAACTTTGACAGACGTCAGTGACAGAACTATTTGCATCCATCTTAATCTGAGGATCAAGGAATTCTACATAATTCCACCCACTGATGTCATTGAGAAGATTAGTCTGAAGAGAAAATGTCTATAAATGATGAACAAGGAGACATGTTTTGGAATACTGAAAGGACTTTGGCTATGTGGAAACTCAGACCAACATAAACAGTCTGTGAGTTGGAAGCAGATTAGAGGTGTCCTCTTTCTCTCTTTAAAATGGGTTTAGACAGCTTCGTCATTCCAGACTTTGTAGAAGGATTCATTATCTTCCTTATGGTGGAGCTTTTTATAGGACTATTAACCAATGGCTTCATTGTAATTATTAATGTCTCTGATTGGCAGAGAGGACAAAGCCTGAACTCCAGTGACCAGTTGGTGGTCTCTCTGGCTGTTTCAAATACTTGCTTCACTTGTGCAAACGCTATCTCTATTGTGTGTTCCATCTTTTTCACAGATGTTTTCCTTCAGAATTATGTTTTTTACTTGCTGTATTTTAGCATGTCGTACGCGATATTCTCAACATCTTGGCTCTCTGCTTGGCTGTGTTTGTTCTTCTGTGTGAAAATTATTAATTTCCAAAATGGATGCTTGGGATGGGTGAAGTCGAGGGTTTCTGCTGTGGTCCCATGGCTGATTCTGTTGTCACAAGGTCTCTCCTTCTTCAGCTGTCTGCCTATATTTTTTACCTTTACAAAAATGTTTGCACCAAATTCTACAACCGAGATTGGAGCCAACCAGACTTTAAGTGTTGTTACTGGGTATAAACTCAATGCGTTGTACAATTATTTTACCCTGTTATTGAATTGTTTTGTTCCTTTTCTTGTTGTCATGACCACAACTGGTCGTATAATTGCATCACTCTGCAGTCATGCCCATCACATGAGGCAAAGCATGGAGGACAATCGTGGGCCAAGTGTGAAGGCTCATCAGGGGGCTGCCCGCACCATGATGTCTCTACTTATCCTCTATCTTATCTTTTATGTGGTAGAACTTGGCATTGGCTTCCTATCGATGGTGAATGCTATGTACTGGGTGTGTTTTATAATCATTTTATCTTTCCCAACTGTACAATCTTTCATATTAATTTCCGGAAACGCCAAGCTAAAGAACATTTGTTTGAAACAACTGAGGAAATGTAGAAATAAACAATAGTAGATTTCTCCTTCATGGAACTATGACACTGTTAAATTAAATGCTAATTCCCATGTGTCCTACAAAGGCCAAAATGTTCTACATCATCTCCAGGACATTACATGCATTATTTTATAAAGTAGTTCTTTATAGACCTCTTCTCCAATATACAACACCTGGCTGTATTCTGAGGTCCTCTCTCTGGAGAGACATCGTACTTGGAGAATGAGCTAATCCTTTGTTACACACAGTAAAGTTGTGTCCTCTTTCTGTGCACTGATACAGGCAGAGGAGTCAAGGCAGCCCCTTGGTATGAGAAGTCCATCCATACAAGAGGAATAGTATGAGAATTCACACTACCAGATCCCTGCGAATCTCTGAAGCTCTGGGATCCAGTCTCAGGATCTCTTGCAAGCTTGCGTATTGTGCTGCATTATTATTATTATTATTATTATTATTATTAGCTTTTTTATGTTAAATATTTATTACATATTTACATAAAGTCCATTTTGTTCATTTAATTGTAAAATGCCTTATTAGATATTTTCTCACTGTTTAGTTGTGTTTTAATCGCTGTGATAATAATCTGTTTTGTGTAATGGTTTGAAGCTAAATGCTGATATAAAATACATATAAACAAATCATTTTACAGTTATTGATGATCTTGTAACACTGAATTTGATATTGTGAATGCTTCAACGATATATTTATATAATGTTGAATGTTTTATTACATGTAATAGTTTATTTTAATATAATATTCTTTTTTTTTAAATGGGAACCGTTCAAGTAATTCCATTTCCAGAATGAGTTACGTGTGGCAGTATCCGTGGCAGTATCCACACCAAACGCATCTGAACCAACCCTCGTTTTTAGGAATTTAGGGGTATCATAGGGCTTCCTTGACTATCTGTTTATATTCCCTTCCCCCACCCTCCCTGGCTAATTTCCATCCATCCCCCACCCACTCCTCTCCTAAAATGACAGAGGCTGCCATGGCACACCTCTTCCTGCCCACATTTCTCTTTCTGCGCCCCTGAGTGGTACGCATGTATAGTAGGTCATGTCTTAAAAGACCCTTCTTAGGAAGCACCAATTTCTTACGCTTAAATATGGTCCTATAATACCAAAGCCTTTCTACTGTAAGTACTGCTAGTGATGTAGCTATTATACTGTAATCTGTATTATATGAAAGTATTTATTATACTATAATCTTTATTACACTGTATTATACTGTAATCTGTGTTATACTGTATTATATGATAATCTTTATTACACTGTACCGGCGTAATACACACACACCACACATAGTGACTGTACCCGGCGTGATACACACACACCACACATAGTGACTGCACCCGGTGTGATACACACACACTACACATAGTGATACACACACAGCACACATAGTGATACACACACAGCACACATACACATGTTACGCTACGAAATTCTGAACATATGGGCCTTGAGCGTAACAGCTTCGTAACAACGCTGGAGGGGGCGTGTCTGCTATACGAAACCCATAAATACGTACCGAGGGCAGGGTGAGGCATTTAAATCAGACAGTATGGGTGTGCTAAGCTGTGTGCTAACTACGCAATGAGCTTACGAACGCCCGCGGTTACGAAATGAAAAGTTAGGGTAGGGTTTGCTCGGCGCAAGATGGCTAAACTAAATACGAGCAAGGGGAGTGCCTATGGGAGGGCATCGTGGGCGCGCTGGCGTAAATGCGCTACACACATGAGTGTTTGATGAGCGTAGGTCTGGATCAGGCTCACAGTGAATGCACTCGCGGCCTCAGCCAGAGATTCACGATTCCTCGACCTCTGGATCGGGTGCACTTAGACGTCTGAGCGTTTCCATTATGGGCCTGATCTTACATGAGTGAAGATACCCGACTTCTGCAAACTGCTTGTGGAATTGGGGTATTTTCCTGGCAGCGCGCAGGTTAAACTACAGATCTCCTCGTGGCTGATAACCCACGTTATAACAATGTGATGCTGTGTGACGGTGGATCATTTTTTACTGATTTGCTAACACAGTTTTAAAAAATAAAATAAATGAACTCCCAAAAAGCTGTCATCATATAATATATCTGTGGTGCTCAGAATATAAATGAAGCGCTCAAATTGGCAGAAATCACTGCTACGTCTTGGACTTCTTGCAAGTGCAAATGTTCGGGTGCCTTTGTTTGGACAATGCTCAGGCAGAGCATTGACTACATGCCCATAAAACTCCCTTCAGAATGCAGTCTGCATGGCACCAAGTAACTATGGTTTTCTAAACACGCACAGTCAATAATCTACTCTGTACAGTACAAGGTATAGAAGTCTAGTCCACTATAAATTTCAGAAACTGACAGAATAACAATTAAATAAAAATAAATTGATTTATCTGTATTTTTGTTATTTTATATCACTTTTTATTATAAAAACTCTGGAAATAAATAATAATAAAGTTTGTATTGGTCTATTTTTAGTCCTCTATGTGTCCTGTATAAGTCATATGAAAATATTTTCATTTTAAATGTCAAGGCATAAATCTCCCATCCTGAAGAGCCAGAGGATCTATACACCTTCTATGTATCATCACCATCCCACTCACTCCTCACATCCACCCCAATAACTCCCCTCATTCTTCCCACTCACTCCCCACATCCACCCCAACCAATTCCATCATTCATCCCACTCCCTCCACTCATCCATAACACTCACTCCTCACCCCCAATAACTCCCCTCATTCATCCCACTCACTCCCCACATTTACCCCAATCACTCCCCACATTCACCACAACCACTCCCCTCATTCATCCCACTCACTCCTCACATCCACCCCAACCAATCCTATTATTCATCCCCCTCCCTCCCCCCTTCCACCCCACTCACTCCTCACATTCATCCCAAACCACTCCCTACATCCATCCCATTCACTCCCCACATCCATCCCATTCACTCCCCACATCCACCCCAATCACTCCTCACATCCATCTCACTCACTCCCCACATCCACCCAAACCACTCCCCACATCCATCCCACTCATTTCCAACATCTAAACCAACCACTCCCCTCATTCATCCCACTAATTTCTGCATTAATAGAATTTTTTAAGTAACACATACAAGAGAATGTAAAGAAAACTTTTATGATTTTTCTAAGAAGCAGTTTAGACAATATATTATCCGTACTGTGCTTTATAATAATTGTGTAGTCATTGTCTGGTCCAGAAATTCTTCAGAACTGAACAGAAGATAACTTTTAATTTCTTGGTTCTCAAAATAAGTGTCAGAGCTTGAATTTTCCAGAAGGAAATATAGAACAGTGTAAATATCCAGAATAATAGGGAAAAGTAAGGCAAAAGATGCTGGTTCAGAGAAATTTGGGTGATATAAAATGCTGTGTTCAGAACCATGGTGGTGGCTGCATTGAGGTAAGCTCTCAGGTGGGAATTATCCAGGCTGGGTGACCTCTGTAACTTCCACATGTGGAGAAAAAGAGATGTGAGCGTGGAGCCGAGAGACACCAGGATCAGGAGGAATGGTAATACTGACATGTAAAAAAAACCTATTAAAGATAAGCTGAATATTGTTGGCATATGTAGCATTGATTCTTGGCCAGTAGACAGCAGTGTTGTTATCAGTGTGATCCAGAGGCGCTGACATAAATATAACACCAATCAGTAAGATGAAGTAAATACTCGATATTCCAAAGGTTCCTCCAATTATCCAAGGAGAAATGACAGAGTCTGGACCTGAGGAAAGTGAGCAACGGAAGCTGGAAGGAGAGGAGTTTGATGCAGTAGAAGGAGCACAGCCAGGATGTCAGGCAAAAGGTGAAGAAAATGAAGACGACTAAAGGCATCAAAATATATATAATATGAAAACACATCTCTCCAGATAAACAGACATGTAAAAACGCTGACACAATGATATCCGAAGGACTTCTATCCTTTATCCATAGTCTGCAGTTGACAAAAGCCATAAATACGTTAATAGATATTCCAGAGCATGAAATAATAACTGCAAGAAGCAGAACAGTGATGTCCACGATCCCCATTATTATCTCTTATTATCTCTTATTATCTGTTATCTCTTATTATCTGTTATCTCTTATTATCTATAATTACTTATTATGACCTATTATTGTAGGGTTTGGGTTCTTCTCTGCCTGTGTCTGTCCTTTTATGACTTCATCTTTTTATCTTCATCTTCATTTGGTTTTCATGTAATCCAGGTTTGTCACCTCCTGTCACACGTTTTGCATGACTAAAAGAACAAATTGCTTCAGAGGCTTTGTTATTGGCACAAATGGAAATAATAACACACATGCAAATGAATGGTTTTGTGTAACTAGAATAATGACATTTTCAGTTAGAACATCAAAGGCCTGATCCAGACTGGAGCTAATGCCAGACAGTTACTGCAGCCCAGAAACTAATGCCACACAATCATCACAAACCAGACTGTAATGCCATACAATCACTACAACCCAGGCTCTAATGCCACAAAATCACCACAACCCAGACTCTTATGCCATACAATCACCACATCCTAGACTCTAATGCCATACAATCACCCCAACCCAGACTCTAATGCAATACAATCACCACAACCCAGACTCTAATACCACACAATCACCACAACCCAGACTCTAATGCCACACAATCACAACAACCGAGACTCTAATGCCATACAATCACCACAACCCAGACTCTTATGCCACACAATCATCACAAACCAGACTCTAATGCCATACAATCACTACAACCCAGACTCTAATGCCACACAATCACCACAACCCAGAAACTAATGCCACACAATCACCACAACCCAGACTCTAATGCCACACAATCACCACAACCCAGACTCTAATGCCACACAATCACCACAACCCAGACTCTAATGCCACACAATCACCACAACCCAGACTCTAATGCCACACAATCACCACAACCCAGACTCTAATGCCACACAATCACCACAACCCAGACTCTAATGCCACACAATCACCACAACCCAGACTCTAATGCCACACAATCACCACAACCCAGACTCTAATGCCACACAATCACCACAACCCAGACTCTAATGCCACACAATCACCACAACCCAGACTCTAATGCCACACAATCACCACAACCCAGACTCTAATGCCATACAATCACCACAACCCAGACTCTAATGCCACACAATCACCACAACCCAGACTCTAATGCCACACAATCACCACAACCCAGACTCTAATGCCACACAATCACAACAACCGAGACTCTAATGCCATACAATCACCACAACCCAGACTCTTATGCCACACAATCATCACAAACCAGACTCTAATGCCATACAATCACTACAACCCAGACTCTAATGCCACACAATCACCACAACCCAGACTCTAATGCCACACAATCACCACAACCCAGACTCTAATGCCACACAATCACCACAACCCAGACTCTAATGCCACACAATCACCACAACCCAGACTCTAATGCCACACAATCACCACAACCCAGACTCTAATGCCACACAATCACCACAACCCAGACTCTAATGCCACACAATCACCACAACCCAGACTCTAATGCCACACAATCACCACAACCCAGACTCTAATGCCACACAATCACCACAACCCAGACTCTAATGCCATACAATCACCACAACCCAGACTCTAATGCCACACAATCACCACAACCCAGACTCTAATGCCACACAATCACAACAACCGAGACTCTAATGCCATACAATCACCACAACCCAGACTCTTATGCCACACAATCATCACAAACCAGACTCTAATGCCATACAATCACTACAACCCAGACTCTAATGCCACACAATCACCACAACCCAGACTCTAATGCCATACAATCACCACAACCCAGACTCTTATGCCACACAATCATCACAAACCAGACTCTAATGCCATACAATCACTACAACCCAGACTCTAATGCCACACAATCGCCACAACCCAGAAACTAATGCCACACAATCACCACAACCCAGAAACTAATGCCACACAATCACCACAACCCAGAAACTAATGCCACACAATCACCACAACCCAGAAACTAATGCCACACAATCACCACAACCCAGAAACTAATGCCACACAATCACCACACCCCAGAAACTAATGCCACACAATCACCACAACCCAGAAACTAATGCCACACAATCACCACAACCCAGACTCGAATGCCATAATATCACCACATCCTAGACTCTAATGCCACACAATTACCACAACCCAGACTCTAATGCCATACAATCACCACAACCCAGAAACTAATGCCACACAATCACCACAACCCAGACGCTAATGCCACACAATCACCACAACCCAGACTCTAATGCCACACAATCACCACAACCCAGACTCTAATGCCACTTAATCACCACAACCGAGACTCTAATGCCATACAATCACCACAACCCAGACTCTAATGCCACACAATCACCACAACCCAGAAACTATTGCCACACAATCACTGCAATCCCACACACATAAACTTTTCTTTGTTTGAATGATATGATTGTAATAGTATAATGACCTTATGCTTTATAATACACAGTAGATGGCAGTGTTACTCTACCCAAGAGAATTATAGAATAATACAGCAAAGACATCCAATAGGAACACAGAGAGAAAGAAGTAGAGAGACTTAACAGGGAATAGAGAGAGACAGAGAGAGAAGAGAGAGGGGGGAGACAGAGGGAGACGGAGGGAGAGAGAGAGGGGAGACGGAGAGAGAGAGAGAGAGAGAGAGAGAGAGAGAGAGATCTTTTCTCATAGTGTCAACTAATATAATATTACAATGGACCTTCCAAGTGCTATTTTTCTGGCTTTTAACATTCTCATTTTAACCTCTGGGATACTTTGCTATATGTTTATTATCGCTGTTACTTTAAAAACCCGGATTAGAGATGAATTTCGCAATCCCCGCGACCTTATTATATTTTGCTCTGCTCTGTACAGCATGTTCCAGGGGAGTTTCCACCTTTGTATTTCTGTAGCCTCCAGTATCAGTAAAAACTTGTTTTCAGTCTCTAATGTTTGTGCAATATGCATTGAAGTGCTGTATGCAGTCTTTATATTCCAAGCAATAAGCCTGACATCCTTGCTGTGCTCATTCTACTGCATCAAACTCGTCTCCTTACAGAACCGGCTCCTCACATTCCTCAGGTCCAGACTCTCCGTCGTCTTCTCTTGGTTGATAGGAGGAACCTTTGGGTTGTCTTGCATCCTGATCATCTCAGTGCTGGGTTTTGTCTTCATAACTGTTCCTCCAAATCATCACGATAACAGCACCGTCTACTGCATAGTGGTCAATGATACCTATATGAGCAATATGCAGGGTATAATTAATAGATTAAAATACATCACAGCATTACCCTTCCTCCTAATCATTGTTTCTCTGGTATCCACACTTGCATCTCTCCTTCTCCACATCAAGAGGGTACAAAGGTCTCCAAGCCTGGATATTTCCCACCTGAGAGCCCACATCAATGCAGCCACCACCATGACCCTGCTCGTAATGCTGAACACAGCATTTTATATATCCCAGCAGCTACTGACATGGCCATCATTGCCGCTCCCCTTATCCTACATTTGTGCTATAATACTGTATGGCTACTGGCCTCTTCAAGGTTTTATTCTATTTCACACCATTAAGGTCCCCATTCAATTCAACATGAAGCCTGTGTTATTTCAGTTGCAAAGCTAATTGTGCAAATTATTATCGTGGATTTTTATATGCACCCCATAGAGGTGCATATTAAAATCCGCAAATTTTATCTCCCGTAATGGCCGGCTTTAAGCACAATTAGCCTCGCAACCAAAATAAGGCAGGCTTCACATTTAATTGAATCGGGCCCATGGAAACAAAATATTAATTGTTTCAATTTGTTATATGAATGTTTTTCAAAACTTATGTGATAGAAATTAATATATTTTAAATGGTAAATGATTTTACAGTAGACTTGACATTGTCTTCTCTAAACCTTACTCTAGACTGATGTTGGACATTATATTATATATGACTGATACTGCAGTATATTTGATTATTTAAGAATATTACCTTAAAGAAACACGTGGCTCATCCAGGTGTATGGTATATGAATAACAGATGGATACTCTTACAAGAAATGTTCATTGCTCATTGCTCGTCTATACCTGAGAGTGGTGGCTTTTCTATCCTGAGCATTTGTGGGATGCCTTGACTTGTAGAAGAATCCGGCAATGGTCATCCTCTGACTCCTTCATCTGTCTGATAACACCCAGTTCTGGCTCGTTTCTCCATTACTGCTGGAGAGACCCATCTAGACCCTGACTGATCACGTTGTCTCTCTTTCCTGACAGCATTAATGATCACCCTATGGAATTGGCTCTGACACATTGTTGGACCATCCTCTTTAGAAGGTCCACAATACATTTCCTACTGTGTTAAAAACATTAAGGATCCTATATAGTAATAGATTAAGCAAAGAGGAGGGAAGGAAAGTACTAATCCTGAGAGAAACAAGCAGTCCATCCTCAGTCCTTTTATTACTTGTAAATGTAACATTCCCTCAAGGGATTTTCATGATTCACAGACCACAATTTATCTTCTGTCCATGTGGAACTTTCCAGCAGACAAGGATTTCCCAGCTATAAAATATACATGTGACAGATCGGAGAGATTCATTCTCACACCACTAGACGCTCACACCTGTCAACAGATACAGAAGATAATTGCAAATGATTAATGATTAATGATTTAGGTTCTCATTTATACGCAACTAGTAGCAAGCTCCCTCCCCTGACACCCCCCGGTTTTCAGCTTCTTAACGACTTACGAATGCCATAGGGCTCCCTTATCTTTAGGTTTCTAGTTGTTTTTGCCTAAGAATGTTTTTGCCTAAACTCGCCCAGATTTCCTCATTTAAACGCCTCCCTCCACTTAATCTTCTTATCTTCATTCTTAAGTTTTCCCGGCACACCCCTTCATTCTTAAGTCGTTATAAACCTTGAGGAAATAGGTCCGTAATGGTGCTTCAGAGCTGCCCCATTCTTAAGTCTTACGTAAATTGCGTATATTAAGGCACTACGCCTGCAGTATATCCCTCCCTAAATATACGCAACAACAAAAAGTCACATTTTCTTAACTGTGAATCAGGTCCAGCGTCACCACCTTAATACAAAATCTTTGTATATATTATTTATGTAATTTTTTCTGATACAAGTACAATTATTCTTTGGGTCTTGACTAGATTTTTGTATAACTATGTCTGTCTGGTCCTTGTGTTAGGCTGGCAGAATAATATGTATCATTTACTAAAGAAGAGCATAATATAAGAATACAAGGAACTAAGAGTAAACTCATGCTATCAAATATCTCCCTATTTGATTGTTAGGGTGGTATAGGGTCAGATCTAGATGTATGCCAAGGTGGCGTTTTCTGATGGTTATGATCAGAAAATACTCATACACAAGAGCCGCAACACCAGGTTGTGCCAGGACGCAATTTTGGATCCAGAGGAAGCAGATCTTCCGTAGAATGTACTATGGCTGCGGGGCGGATCAGAGCAGGAAGTAGAGGAACACTCGTTCTCTGGGTGGTGGGAGGGATGGTGATTGTGCAGTGATGTCTTTAGCCCTTACGTATAATCCACATTTTCGCACTGCCCGTTTTTACATTATTAGTGCATTACAGTCATTATAGACGTGCAACTCACTATTGCCACAATATATATATTTTTTCTAACATGTTAACCAATTCATTGGTTTGATAGACGCTATTATTGCTACAATATTCGCTTGGCTTTTGCTTACAAGTTTTTATTCTTTCACTTTTTTAGTGGTATTATTAAAAGTGAATTTTTAAGCAGGTGGTGTGCACTTAGAACTATGACGCTTTTTGTGGGGACCTGACCTGGTACTCATTTTCGTTTTCGTGATTTGCATTTGGTTCATGTGGAACGTTCTGTCAGACGAAGATATTAATAACATACAATAAACAAAGGATCAGATGAAACAAATGTATTTGATTATGTTTGCAGTGTAAGCCATCTCTCCATCACAGCTGTCTACTCCATGAAACACTGAAGAGGACTCGCACGAGAATCATAACCACCTAGAAAATGGTCTCAGCTTTGGACCTGGCTCGACTGATCATTACAATGATATCGGGGGATCTCAGGATCCATTGCCTATTCGTTCGTGTATTTCAGACACTGGATAAAAGTCCAGTTTGTTATAGTCCTTACAAATTCCTTCTTCCAGAGCCTCTTGATTCTTCACAGTCTTCTTGGCATATTTAAGATCTATCTGATGATGGACAAAAACATATGTTTGTTCATGCTTATGCTGCAGAATGCCTTGATTGATGCTGATTTATGGAACACCGCCTGGCTCTCCATCTTCTACTATGTCAAACTGGTGAATATCTCCCACCGTGTCCTCATTCAGGTCAAGTCAACATTCATGACTTCTGTCCCTCAGCTCATTATGGGATCCCTGCTATGTTCCATCATCATTAACATGCCACTCATATGGACAACAGACGTTTACATTCCCATGAATAGCTCAGTCACACCACATTCTTTTGGATATGTTGTTACTTGGAATTATTCCTATAATATCTTCAAATCATTGGTTAGATTGTGTCTTCCATTATCTCTGACTTGTGTCTGTATCAGACTCTACTGAGACACGTCTGGAGGATGAAGAAGACACAATCTCATGTGACGCCTGATCACCTCCAGCGACACATCCGAGCCGTCAGGACAATTACTCTTTGCTTTATGCTGGACATCGCACTGCATTTGATAGCAACATCTTTATATATAATGCCATTCTTGTCTTACAGTTACATTTTTCAGAATATTGTCAGATTTTTTTTCCTGCTTTATCCTCATGTTCACATTTTTATTTTAATCCATGGAAATCACAGGTTTAAGAGCAGATTATGTGGCCACAGTGTCGCTGGCTGAATGTAACTGTTTTAAATGTACAATATTTTATGCATTTTCCAATTTATTAAATAGAAAAAAATTAAGAAATAATTATGTTTTACCTAAGAATGTGCTTTAATTATTTGTTACATTGTGCTTACTGTACATTGAATTCTTTCATTGAATATTTAGAAAAAAGTTATATTTTTCATTTTACTAAGTTATTTAAGGTTTCTATAATCTGTCTATTCTGTACTACTTTATAATTGAGGTCAACATTTATAATATAAGACTGGGTGACAGAAAGATGGGTATAAGAGGGCCTGGCTCACAACCTTCAATCTATAGTATTTTAGGTTTCAATCCTGAGGATAATATAGGATCCTAATGGAGCAGGTAAAAGTGCTCTGTAGTCGGCATGATCTAGACTGAGGGCCCGGTGCAGGGAAAAAATTTTGAGGAATTAGCCTTGCTCCGCAAATAACGTGTGTGTGTGTGGGGG
>WWET01002693.1:122118-136567 GCA_011038615.1 Limnodynastes dumerilii | reverse complement strand
AGGGACAGGACAAATGATGGGGGACAGTACACATGATGGGGGATGCTGAGGGGACAGGACACATGATGGGTGATGCTGGGGGGACAGGACACATGATAGGGGATGCTAGGGGGGCCTGGACATATGATGGGGGATGCTGGGGGGACTGGACAGATAATGGTAGAAACTGGGGGGGACTGGAGAAAGAGAGAGATTTTTCACCAGGACAATGCACCTGCTCACACAGCACTTTCTGTGACCAACAACCACATTACTACACTTGAACATCCTCCATATTCACCCGATTTAGCACCTTGTGACTTCCCAAAAGTGAAATCAGTGCTTAAAGGGATACATTTTGAGTCAATTGATGCTGTAAGGAAGAAAACGACAGATATGTTGAAACAAGTGACAGAAATGGAGAGTATACTGAATGGGAAAAGCATTACATCTGTAATACCAATAAAATGGAGTTATTTAATCAGTCTCTCAATTTAATAGACATACATCGTAATAAATATGCTCCTGGTAATTCTCAATTTTTTGGGTTTGTTTATTCATTTATTTTTATTTATTTATTTATTTTTGTTTATAAAAGATGGAATTTTTTTAATGTCTAAATTGTTTAACTCACATCCCATCTAACTGATATCTGGGAGAGGACTTCTGATGATATTACATACAATGCTGATCTGAGACAATGTGTATCCATTTAGATGTAATGGGCCGCATTCAAACTTCCGTGCTGCAATCGGATTGCAAATATATTCACCTATGGAGCAAGTTACACCCACCAAAACCCCAGTCACTCCCCTTGCTTTCCCCGTCCTCTCGGAGACTTCCACCTCCATAGACTGCCATTAACTATCCGTACCGCATCGTCCATGAGTATAAATCCGGCCTTATATCTGTAAGCGCGCCCACTTTCCATCATCTAAATGCCTCCCCCCGTCCGTTTCTATGCAAATCCTTCCGTGCGTATATTTCCGTCAGACTTAGGTGCGGATTTTTCTATGCCCAGTTCACAAGTCCGTCCCTTAGGCCCTTCCGCGCATATCCTCTACGTTAACTGTGTAGAAAAGTTATTACGCATGCATAGTGGATACGATCCTAAAAATACGCACAGAACTTTCCTTTAAAAACGGAGTAAAGTTTTTGGTCAATGAGTATTGAAAATCGGACAGAATTGTCTAATAAACGCTCATGTTGTGTAAAGTATGTGTATTGAAAAAAGAGAAAAAATCCTGCGCTGGTTAAGTGTAAATATTATAATGACTGGGAAAGGAGGGAAGAAACGGGTATTCTTTGTCGGCAGTCAATCAAAATGGGGGAGTTTCGCGTCCCCGTTTGAATAGTTTAAAGGAAAAAAGATTAGTGCGCCAATAGAAACCCTTAAATCAATTGTATGGTTTAAAATTAAAGGCTTTATTAGAGGGATCTCTAAGAAAAAAAAAAAGAAAGAAAAAAAAAAAGCCGATGTTTTCAGCGCAGTCTGAACACACCAGGCTCAAATTTTCAAAATTTTGCCCACTGCCTAAAAAGCTGGCTTTTTAGGCAGTGGCAATGTGAACGCAGCATAAGAGAACCTATTCCTCACCTAACAACAACGGTGACTTATGAACTTAAATTGCATGAACTGTCTATTAACCCTTACTTCTTTTACATAGGATCCCTCTAATAAAGCCTTTAATTTTAAACCATACAATTGATTTAAGGGTTTCTATTGGCGCACTAATCTTTTTTCCTTTAAAGTATGTGTATTGTATGTGACATTCCGTGACTCCTGTCTGGATACTCTGGGAAATGAAATTCCATTATGCTCACTCCTTTACCGCCATCAGACATCTCATGTCTAGTTAATGAAATTAGAGGAGATCGGTCTGATTTCTGATCATATATTCTTACGCTTGTCAACAGATACAAAGCATATTTACATTCATCTCTATCCTCAGTGTAAGCAGTCTACTTCTCCTTAATACAGTGATCAATACACAGAATGATTACAACTCAACAGACTATGTTGTCAGATCTCAGATCCTGGAAACCCGGGTTTCTGCTCTCATTCATGGTTATAGTTATGGGACTTCTAGCTAATCTCTTCCTCCAGACATACCTATCGGTTCATTGTATTTATGCTCTGTACTATCAGTTTCTGGAACACTCCTGGCTCTGCAGCTTGTCCTCCAGCAGATCAGTGAACTTTCTCCACCCAATTGTCCAAGGTTCAACTCTTCTTTTCTTCAGCTTATAATGTTCAAACAATGTTAGATTCCACTGTCATTAATATGCCAATTATATAGAGAACACATATCGACCTTCCCAAAATACTAGCTATGATCCAGCAGTGTTTGTTTATACAACAAGGATCCTGTCTCATTGGTGCCTTGTTCTTATTTATTATTTCTTAACAGGTTTTAATATCAGATTATGCAGCGCTTTACAGAGAATATATAACATTTACATCAGTCCCTGCCCCATTGGAGCTACATTCTGAGTTCCCTAACATATACATATACACACAGACACACATACACACATTCACACACATACATACACACACACACACACACACACACACGTTCACACACACATTCATACACACACACACACACACACACATTCATATATACACACATTTATATACACACACACATTCATATATATATATATATACACACACACACACACACACAGCATGTTCCAGGAATGTTGGAGGAAATCGGAGCACCCGGGGGAAACCCACACAGACATGGGGAGAACATGCACACTCCACACAGATAAGGCCTAGTCCGGGAATGAAACTCATGACCTCAGCGCTGTGTGACACAAGTTGCTGCCTTCACCCTGTTTTTCTATTACAAATCTCAAAAGTGGATATATAGCAATGCCACCACTCTGTGGAAGTCTGGTCCCAGTCCTCATTTGCTCTAGTAGCTGTAGTAGCTCATCTACCAGCCTGCCTTATTCCTAATCCCAGCCTCTGCTCTCGCTGTAGTTATGTCACTGCGCATACAGATGATCCTGGGCAGAGCGAGAGCCCTTTAATGTCTCAGATAAGAGAGCAATATGATATGACAGCGTCTCCTGTGACCTTCATGCTTCTCATCTCGTGATTTGCATTTGTTTATGTGGAAAGTTCCATCAGATGAGGATATGATTGCCATAAAATAAACAAGGATCAGATGGAGCAGATGATGCTCTGTCCCGGGTACACAGCCTGATCATGGAAACAAATGCTGGCTACATTTGGGTATATTTGCATTTGATGTGTGAGATTTATATCTGAGTCTCTTGCCGTCTCTCCATCACATCTTTCTCCTTCATGATCTATTATTACTGGAGAGGACTCACACGAGAATCACAACCGGATAGAAAATGTTCTCAGCTATGAATCTGTTACGACTGATTGTTATAATAATCTCTGGGACATCTGGAATCATTGTCTACTCATTAATATTCCGAGTCTATTACAGAAGCTGGATACTGAATTGCAATATGAGCATTCGTGATAAAGTCCAGTTTGTTATAGTCCTAACAAATTCCTTCTTCCAGGGTGTCTTGGTCGTTCATGGTCTTTTTGTCGTATTTGGGATTTATCTGATGCTGGACAAAAACATATATTTATTCATGCTTATGATGCAAAGTATCCTGCTTGATGTTAATTTATGGAACACCACCTGGCTCTCCATCTTCTACTCCATCAAACTAGTGAATGTCTCCTATCACTTCCTCCTTCACATCAAGTCAATGTTCATGTCTTCTGTCCCTCAACTCATTATGGGATCAATGCTATTTTCCATCTTCATTAATATACCTATCTTATGGACAGCCAGCATTGACACTCTCGTGAACCGTACAGTCACATCGTATGTTTCAGGGTATGTAACTACTTGGAGTTATTCCTATAATATCTTCAAATCATTGGTTAGATTGTGTCTTCCATTATTTCTGACGTGTGTCTGCATCATACTCTGTGCAGTAACTCTGCTGAGACACGTCTGGAGGATGAAGACACAATCTCATGTGACGTCTGATCACCTCCAGGGACACGTTCGAGCTGTCAAGACAATGATTCTGTGTTTTATGATGGAAGTCACGTTGCATTTTATAACAACATCCGTAGTTTTATTGCCTGTTTTCAGTTTTGGAAACTTTATGCACTTTATTCTTCTGTTATTTCTTCAGCCTTATCCTCCTGTTCACACCTTAATATTAATCCACAGAAATCCCAGGTTTAAGATCAGATTATGTGGTCACAGTGTCTCTGACTGAATTATTATAACTATGTTGTACCTACAAATATTTAAAAAACCTTTGTACAAGAATAGAATAATTCCCATAATTTATAATGTTATGCATATTACAATTTATTAAATAAAACAATTGAAACAACTGATTATATATTACTTACTATTAATCCTGTTTAGATATTGGCTAAATAATGCTTTCAGTTTATACAATTTTGTATTTTTATATTTAGAATAATGTAAAACATTTGTTGTTTTAGGTTTTAGCATATTCTCTACCACCTCACAATTTAGGTAACATATTTAAAAACGGCTGGATGAGAGTCAGACAGGGGGATAAGAGGGAAACACAAAAAGAAAAAGCAGATTCCACAAAACAAGATTCTAAGAGCCAGATTACTAAACTGTGGGTTTGGAATAGTGGAGATGTTGCCCATAGCGACCAATCAGGTTCTAGCTCTCACTTTCCTATTACATACTAGAGAATGTTGACTAGAATCTGATTGGTTGCTATGGGCAACATCTCCACTTTTCCAAAGCCTTAGAGTCTTGTCTTGTGGGATCTGCTGACCTGCAGCACCACTTTTAGCTCTATTAATCCCAGGACTTTTCCATCAGGCGATGTTCCAGCAAGGCTGTGTCGCCCTCGTTGGGTTGCATGTCTTATTTCTTGTATCCAATTAGTTTTTTAATTATACTGGTTGTGTTAAATAAATATTATATTGTTTTATCCAATTCTCCTGCCTCACATGTCTTTTATTGGAGCCATGTAGCTGGTAGTGGGAGGAAGTGACCTCCATCCTCACCAAGGAGGCAGCCCGAGATGCACATCACCTTTACTACTATCTCCTAACACATCATTCATTGGGTCCAGAAAGGGAATTGCATCTGTCTAGGACGAACTACACGCTTTAAGTGCTACCTGACCACGGTATTGGCGGTGATTAAGAAATCAGCGTCTGCGTAAACTACTGCTTTGGATTAGTGAGTCTCCATTATTGGATGCTGCACTTTTCCTGATTGTTGCAATGCACTGACTCGTCCTACGGTTGTGAAATCCGGACCCTCTGTACCTCGGCTTCATTCGGATTTTTTTCTGTTGATATATCAAAGACAGTTTTTTAGTTTTGCTGCTGATTCACTTTATTTAAAGACAATGGATTCCCACTTACGATTTTTCTTCTTTCCCCGTGCGTGTTTTTAGTATGTTTTTTTTATGCAAGCTACGTAGGATTTAGGCACGGATGTCCATTACGCACGGATTTGTAAATCGGACTTAGTGACATACGTACGGAGGGGCGTGGGTGTCTTCCGTACGTGTGTAGTTTGGTAAAAGTGGGTGGAGGGAGGCATATAAGTGGACTAATATGGGCGCGGTTTTTTACATGTAAGCACGTACGGAAGGAAAATACGAACATAACTACACACATTAAGGTTGCTCTATGGATGCGTAAGTCACCGAAAAACCGCCCATGTGAGGGAAGTGTCATGTGTGTGGCATTGCCACGTGTGTGCGTATATTTGCGTACTTTATACACACATCTGGGAATATTTCCCAATATCTTGGGGTGTATCTTTATCTCCTGTATGTCTGGGGACTAACTGCTCATTCACCATTAGGAAGGACTTTTATTATATATACTTTATTATCTGGTCTATGCTCTTAAGTTTCTTTTACTTCAGGACGGTGTTTTGACATTCACTTGCATCACATTTTTATATATGATTATTTGTGTTTTCACTATTTTTTCAATTGATAAATTTTTTTGTTTTATGGATATATTTAAAGAATTGTGATAGTCCCCACTGGCACCCATCATTCAAGTGTAAGAATTTAGCCATGTTTATTTATTGCTTCACTGTTTTAAACACAGTATTTATAGAATTGGTGTAATTTTTATTAGATTTGTGATAGATCACTTTGTTAACCTACGGGGAAATTAATTTATTTGTTGTTATTTGATCACAGCTCATATGAAATTTTTTATATATTGTATTTGATTGTTAATATTGTTTTATGGGTAAATTTAAAGAGTTGTGACATTCCCTACTTTAAAAGATTGTGTGACAGGCACCCATAATTTAAGCATTGTTTTTTTTAGCAATCTTATTTATTTATTCTCTATTTTTATATATCACTTAGTTGATCTACGAATGATTAATTTATTTATTGCTTTTTTTGATCACAGCTCATATTAAATTTACATTTTTGTATTATTCATTTTGAGTCACTGTTGTATTTACTCATCACAACATATTTATTTTCTGCACTTACAGTAAGTTAGGGAGATCTTTTAAGCATAATATTTTAAAAAAATGTATAGTTTATAATTTGTTCTTAGCGCTTTCCACACCCATTTGGTTTTGAACATTAGTTTTCTTGGGAGGAATTAGGTGGAAATCCTCAGTGTGGATGGCAGCTTTCTGCTTTTCTTTAGTTCTTAGAGTGCCTTTATCTTCCATATATATTTTATAGAAAATGTTCTCAGCTGAGAATCTGTGACTGATTGTTATAATAATAATCTCTAGGATATCTGGAATCATTGTCTACTCATTAATATTCATTACAGTCCATTACAGAAGCTGGATACTGAATGGTAATCTGAGCATTCGTGATTAAGTCCAGTTTGTTATAGTTCTTACAAATTCCTTCTTTCAGGGGTTCTTGGTCGTTCATGGTCTTCTTGTCATATTTGGGGTTTATCTTAACCCCTGTATACTTATCAAGCCGAAGAAGGTGAAGTCCCGGTCCTCCAGGGTCCAGAGTGCCTTAGTTGTGCTCTCTCCTCTTCTATCCATGGGTGAAAGTACCCCTGATTGTCACTACCCGCCTCACGGCCGGGCTTCACCTTTCCAGGTAGTAGTTGGCCCTCCCTATACTCGTTTAACAGCCGGGAACCACTATGAGAAATGTACAAATGCAGGGTCCATGTTCACTGTCTGAAGTCCCTCCAACACGCGTTTCGCTAACTACGTTGTCTGGGAGAGCTTGGGTAGAAGGTGCAGCGGATGTCACATGAGAAGGTACAATGTTATGTGACATCTGACCCCCTCCAGGGGCACAGATCAATGATTCTGTGTTTTATGCTGGACATTATCATTACATATAACACCTGTAGTTTTATTGTAACATTTTACACTTTACTTTTGTTCACACATTAATTTTTTATACATGTAAATAACAGGTTTAAAAGCAGATTATGGTTACAATGGGATCTTACGCTGATCGTAAGCGTAAAATCGGCAGAAAAAACGCACTGCGCATGTGCAGAGTGACAACTTCCGGTCGTACCAAGGACCTTTTCGTAGCGGCGATTCAGGCGTCTGTAGTCTATGCGTATTTTCCGACGACGGCGTGTTTATATTACGAAGTTAGTATGGACGCTGGAGTTAGGGAATGTAGGCGGGGGGAGCCATTTAAATTGTACAGTATGGGCGTGCTTAGTCCGGTACGATCAGCGCATCGCTACGAAAGTTCGTACTGACGCCGGGAAAAGTTAGGGTGGGGTTCAGCCGGCGTACGGAGGTAAAGGTAAGGGGAGTGTCGTGGGGGTGACAGTTTTTATGCTGAAGCGGTAATACGCTCCGCTCTCATGCGTAGGTCTGGATCAGGCCCGATTTCTCTAAATATTATTATAACTTGTTGTATTTTACTTCTCTTGACAATATCAACAAATATTAACTTTTGGAGAAGAAATGAAAAATTCATTTAATTTACAATATATTATGTATGTTCTAATTATTAAGTAAAAAACTAAACTGACTATGTTGAACCTTCCCCTCCTCTCTTAGATATATGCTGAATTTGCATTACATTGGCCTTTTTTTTTTACAATTCTGTATTTGTATATTTAGAATAATGAAGTCAGGTTTATTTTTCATTCTAGTAAGTTATTTTAGGTTTCTATATAATGCCAGCATATTTTGTACCACATCACAATTTATAAACCAGGACAAGATAATAGAAACAATATAATATAGTATAAGGGCGCTGTATGTGGTGTCACAATCTCTTGTGGAGGTCCAGAATACACTGCAGCAGCTCACTGTAGGGGCTTTATTCATTAAACTCGATTTTGACAAAATCGTGTGAATTTTAGCTTAAAAATAGCTTAAAAATAGCGCCCCCGGCAGTAATTATCCTCAGAAGGTGACGTCAGGAACAGTCCAGCTCTACTGTTCCTGACCTTCTGAAGATAATCAGCGCCCCCTACTGCCGGGATGTTATATTGAAGACGCCGGGATCAAGAATAGAAGCTTTCTTCTGCATCTCCAGCCCAGAAGATTTTTCAAGCTTGAAGAAAAGAACAGTAGCTATTATCGTTATATCCCGGACACATGTGCAATATATCCGGGGTTGTGACTCCAGCCCTAAATATTTAGGGTACAGCAAAATTCTTAATAGCCTTTTATTTGTGCATAAGTTATGGCTTGCGTTAATATGACTTTGTCTATAATTACATGTTGGATTAGCCTTGCCTACCACCAATATGGGTATCAATAATTGGTAATCCCGCCCACTTTATGTTGGCCCCGCCTACAGTTGATTTGGTCCCGCCCCTGAGGCCACTTTAAGGTTTTTTTTTCCAGGGCCACTTTAATTTTCCAATCCGCCCCTGACCAAGCATACAATCTGTGAGCAAATAGAGGCTGCGAGCACCGCAGATCAGGTAGATGTAACTTCCTTGAACAAAGGCTGAGTATTCAATATAACAGCAAGTGGAGGCTGTAAGTACTTGCCGGTTCCTGGGTAGCGATGACCCGCTGTTAGGTCCGGCAGCTTGCACGTGAATGCCAAGGTCTCCTTCAATGTTCCTCGGCAGGGGAGAATAGCGGCCACGGAGTCCAATTAATTTTGCAGTAGTAGAGTAGCAACGCCAAGAATTAAAAGTGTAGATGATCTGTAGATATGTTCATTATAATTGCAGGATATCCCAAGAGTAGTCCTTTACGCTTTCTCCAGCAGAACTGGTTTCATCAGAAGGTATAGCTAGAGTGATGAACTGGGACCTCTTTTAAACTTCTGTGTAATAAGTTAATTAGTTGCAGTTGTTATGTTCAATGTGGTATTGTCAATGATTGTATAGCTTACTCAACTGCAACTACACAATACAGAAGGGGAAGAGCAAAAAAGTTTTGCATAATACATTGAAGTACAATTGAATAGAAAAATAGAATTGTAATTAAATAACTGGTGCTGAAACAATATAATAATAATAATAATAATAATAATAATAATAATAATAATAATAATAATAATAATAATAATAATAATAATAATAATAATAATAATAATAATAATAATAATAATAATAATAATAATAATAATAATAATAATAATAATAATAATAATAATAATAATAATAATAATAATAATAATAATAATAATAATAATAATAATAATAATAATAATAATAATAATAATAATAATAATAATAATAATAATAAATATACAAATAAAAATAATAATAAAAATCGAAATAAAGTAAAAGATGAAAAATTTAAATAAAATATAAATACTTATGGTATTTGTTGTTATTATACACGCAGATAGACATTATTTAATACATATACAATTAGAAATTCTCTCATTATACATGTAAAGCCCTTTATAATATATATAATATATTAGAGGGCATTGTAAAAGTTACAAAGAAGAAAACAGCATTCTATAGTAGACTTTATTTTTTTATTTTATTTGTATATATGAATTTTATACAGCAAAATAGTGAGACATTATTGGTCAAATAAGAACAAAAAATGTTGTTATTCAAATGCAGACAGACAGATGTTCATTAATATAAAGTTAGTTTAGAGTTCACATTTTACAACATCATGAAATAAATAAATTCTATATTTTATATATACAATATAATGAGGAGAACTCTGTTGGCGATCTAATTGTATGCCATCATTAGCTCTCTGAATCTCATATATTGTTATTATCAATATATCTGGGCAAACACAAATCAATTACCAATGGTAACAAAAATTATGAAAGATGACAATAGAAATAACTATGTAAAGTGATTCAACTCCAGTGTGTCATTGAGACCTGCGGGGGTGAGCGTATTCAGACGGAAAATCCAATAGGATTCCCGTTGGCAAAGTCTTGAATACTGATCACCTCCTCTTCCTGTTTTAGACACCATTTCTACTCCAACAATTTTAATGGATTCTACTTTTCCTCCATGTTGCAAATTTACATGTCTAGCTAAAGAATGGGGTTTATTTTTAATTATATTTCGACGATGTTCGGAGAAACGGATATGGCAGTGTCTTGTGGTCCTACCAATATATAGTAGTCCACATATGCATTTAATTTGATATATAACAAAAGAACTCCTGCATGTTACAAAGCTCCTAATATCGCAGGATTCCATATTATTAGTGGAGTGGAACTGTGTCACTTTATGATCGGAGAATTTACACATCATACATTTTGTCTGTGAACATTTAAAGAAACCCTTTAGTTTTTCTGGGAGCCAATTTCCTACACTCGGTACTGCATCTCTTTTTAAAAAACTGTGTACCAGTGTACTTCAAATTGCGTGCTTTTTAGAAAATCACTGTGGGCATGTCTTGAAACAGACAGCCCAAGTGATTATCCATCTTCAAGATATGAGAATACCTACGGATAATGGCCCAGATCCAGAACAACGCTTGTGAGCGAATTCACGCATGGCGGACAAGTAAAATCGCGTTTTGGTAAGTACTGCACATGCGCACCATAGAAAATACACTCCGTAACATAGCGTAAATGTGAACGTATGGGCCATTCACGTATGTGTCGTGTAAATCCTTACGTGTGGGCGTGCCAATTTTACGTGAGTCAAAAGTACGTCTGAAATACGCTATGTAGGCGGGGGTTTGTATTTAAAGTGTACAGTATGGGCGTGCTTAGCTGCGTAAATACGCGTTGCACATACGTACATGAGTGGATGACATTGGTTACGTGGGCAAAAGTTAAGGTAGGGTTTGGAAAGCGGATCTCGGACAAAATACGTACATTCAAGGGGTGTGCCAAGGGGAATAGAAGATACGCACACGTAAATACGCTACGCGAGGAAACGTATTGCAAGCAGAGTTCTGGATCTACCCCAATGTTCCTAATATCCTCAGCCCTAGAATTATATTTAGTCATGAAGAAGAGGTCTCTCTCAGGTTATATCTGTTTCCTACTAGATTTTTTATCCCTCAAGAGGGACTCTCTATCCTTGGCATGTGCTTGATCAAATGCTTCCAAAATGATTTGTTCGGGATAGCCTTGACCTTTGAAGCTATCCATCAATTGTTTACCTTGTGTCTAAAATGTGTCAAGGGTGGAACAATTCCTTCTTAGTCGAACAAGCTGGCTGACAGGTATGCTGTCCAGCCATCTTTTTTTTACGACAGCTAGAATATTGTAGGAAATTATTTGTTGCTACCTCTTTCTGAAAGGTAGATGTGCTAAGTCTATTCCCAGTGACCTCAACCCTTATGTACAAGAAATTCAAAATCTGTGCTGTGTTGGGAGGTGAATTTAAGGTGAAAATTATTGTTATTAAGGTGACGTATAAAAGAATTAATAGTATCCCCATCACCATCCCAAATAAAAAACAAATCATCAATAAATCTGCCATAGTATACCGAATGGGCCTTCCCATATTGTTTCTTGTTCCAGGGAGCCCATATATAAGTTGGCATAACTCGGGGCGAATCTGGTTCCCATGGCAGTTCCTAGGCGTTGCCGATAGCAACGCCCCTGGAAAAGAAAAATGCTCTTAAATAAATTTTATGCTGTCAGTGATGAATTGTTGAAGTTCAGTGGAAACATTAGACCTAGTTTGCAAGTGATGAGTGATTGCCAAAATCCCTAAATCATGTGGTATGTGAGTATATAAAGCTTTGACATTGCAGGTGAGTAGGTGAAAGCCATCTCGCCACTCTATACCTGCGACGTTTCTCAAAAAGTGACCGGTATCTTTAATATGTGAATGGAGGGGAGTGACAAGTGGCTGCAAAAAACAATCTACAAAGTGAGATAAATTAGCAGTGAGGGCTCCAACACCAGAAATAATTGGGCGCCCTGGGGGTGAAGTGAGGGCTTTATGAATTTTGGGTAAGTAATAAAAGGTTGGGGTCACTGGGAATTTGACCTGCAAGAAATCAAAAGTATTCTTGGTAATTAAATTATCCTCTCTAGCCTTGAGAATGAGTTCCCTGTATTCAATACAATATTTATCACTGGGGTTGGTCTTAAGAACCTCATAGAAGTCTCTATTATCAAGCTGTCTGTTAGCCTCCAAAATATAAACATCTTTGTCTAAAATAACAATCCCCCTTGTCTGCAGGCTTGATAATAATGCTATTATCCTCCACAAGAGACTTCATGGCCAAACTTTCAGCTTTACTTAAATTATCCCTTATAAAGGAATTCTCGGTTTTGGCACATAGAGCCCTGAAGTCCCTTAGTTTTGTCTGATAGAATGTTTCAATGAAATTATTTTTGTGTTGCAGAGGATAAAATTCAGATTTTTTGCGTACAGAAGTTAGGGAGGGTTGAATGATGTTGGTAACCTCATTTTTTGGCTGTAGTGACTCCAGATCATTGAGGGCTAATTGCTCCTAGGTATTAAAAAGATTCTCAGAGACATCTGTCACGTCCACAGGTTTCCCCCGTTTGGGGAGGAAAAATTTGGGCCTATTTGCCGGGGCAAAGTTTAGACCCCTTTTAAGTAGGGTTCTTTCATTATCTGTAAGAATTCTCAATGAGAGATTATAGATATTTTTGGATTCACTTACTGTAATTGCAAATTTTTTGGTAGAGGTCTTCCCAGCTCCTCCCCTACAAGCTCTTCTACGTAGTCCCTTCTCCTTTTGGGAGAGATCAGTGATAGAGGATGGAATCGATTGGACAACAGAAGAGGAGGTGGGAGTGAGAGGCAGCTGGGCAGACCTAAACAAAGAGATGCATCCGTGTTCATATCCTTAGTGACATTTTTTAAAATTGCTCCCGCATATGACATTTTATCTTTCTCCCCTTGTGTTGGGCATTGATCTTTACTCACTGTATTTACTGGCTGTGGTGTATTTACCGCAGGTTGTTTAGTTTTGTCAGACTCTTGTTCATCAGGCCTATTTCTCTTTTGGTTCTTTTTTATGTTATTTAATTTTACATAATGTTCATTTTGTTGATTGTGCTTCCTGTTGTAAGTTCTAACAGTTTTGCTTGTGTAGTCCCTTTGGTCTCTAATTAACTTATCCTTTTTAACACCTATCAGTTTTCACTCAAAATCCACAATTTTCTTGACAAATGTTTCTTCATTTCTCCTGAAAATGGGGTGATCTTTAAGTGGTCTTAATTGATCCTGTATTTCTATAATCAATAAGCATTTCCATGAGTCTGAACGAACATTTGTCAAGCTCATCCTCCCATTTCTGTTTAAATATTGGATCACTATGGAAGGATGATGTTTTGAACAGTCTGAGACCTCTGGGTATTATTTTATTGATAAGGTAGTTTTGTAAAGTTGTATGGTCCCACCAATGGCAGGTCTCCATTGTTACTAAATCCTCTAGTTTATAGAAATTGGCATTTAGTTCGGAGGATATATCTACTGTATTCGCAGAATATGGTTTATGTGTAGTAGTGAATTCTTTCAAAAATTCACTGCGTCTACGTAGTCTATCCTCAGAGCTACAGAAAATTGACATGTCCGTCTGCATAAACATAACACAGTCAACAAAAAAATCTAGAAAACTAAAAACAAATAACAAACAAAAAACACAAAGCCAAGAAAACTAAAAAATACAAATAAAAAATAAAAAAGATATATTACAAAGAAAAAATGGCAGAGAGAAAACATCTACCTTTCAGAAAGAGGTAGCAACAAATCATTTCCTACAATATTCTAGCTGTCATTTGAGACACAAGGTAAACAATTTAAGGATAGCTTCAAAGGTCAAGCTATCCCGAACAAATCATTGTGGAAGCATTTGATCAAGCATGTGCCAGGGATAGAGAGTCCTTCTTGAGGGATAAAAAAAATCTAGTAGGAAACAGATATTACCTGAGAGAGACCTCTTCTTCATGACTAAATATAATTCTAGGGCTGGGGATATTAGGAACATTGGGCTGGATCCAGACCTTGTTAAGTGCATGAACTTAGTTACTCCAGGGCTAAACCATGTTGATTTCAGGGGGAGCCAAGTTAATTGTATTCTTTGCATGCAGGGATATA
>WWET01002693.1:79700-93419 GCA_011038615.1 Limnodynastes dumerilii | reverse complement strand
AGTGTATATATAAATGTGTGCATATATAATATAAATGGAGAGGTGCAGCCAAGGACCAAAGTGACCACTGTGTAACTACAAGGAACAAAAGAGAGGTCTGGCGCTCCAAACAAACATTATATAACACTATGTGTCATCTGTCTATGAGACAGGATCTTAATCACACTGCTATATTATATAAATGGAGAGGTGCAGCCAAGGACCAAAGTGACCACTGTGTAACTACAAGGAACAAAAGAGAGGTCTGGCGCTCCAAACACACATTATATAACACTATGTGTCATCTGTCTATGAGACAGGATCTTTGCTGAATCACACTGAGAGTGGGATGTTTTCTCTTTTCATGCTAAGTGATTGCTTAGAGAGGGAACACATGCTGAAGCTATTATGAAATATATCTAAATTCTTCTGATATTATTAAGGCGATTCAGATAGATTTGTAGATTGTTACAAAGTTTATTTTAACTTTGACAACATGGATTATGCATTCTAAAGCTATAAGTGATGTTTTAGTGTTTTTATCATCATTTTTTATATTACTTGTCCACAGTAAAAGATGATTCCAGTTTGGCAGCTTGAAAGCTATTGACCAAAAATCTATTTTTTACAGTATCATTAAGACCTTAAACATTTTTCCTGCAGATCTTCCATATTTATCATTTTCTTATTGCAACGCCTTAGATGTAGTTATAAGGAATTGTCTTCTGCATTTTATTTGACATTGGCTCTGGTACCATATGCAACTGTTGTTTTACTGTTGCCTATGTACGGCGCTGCGGATACCGTGTGGCGCCTTATAAATAAACGTTAATAATAATAATAATACCTTCTAATACTTCCAGTGTCCATGAATCATGTTTATGAGAGTAGGGCTCTTCAAGGTACCTATTGTGATACTTATTTTGGTTTCTTTATCATTTCTATACTCCTCTTTAATGTTCAATGATGCCTGGTTGTTCCTCCAGTTTTGTTTATTTATGACAAAATTTCCAATGTTTTAACAATAATTCCAGGCTTTTGTTTCATTGTTGTGGCTTTACCTTTGGTTCTGACCACCATCTCTCCTCTAACGTGTTCAGGAAATACAGAAGAAGGGCAGTCTGTCCTTTTATCATCATGGTCATATGTGGCCTGATTACAACTAATAGCATCCGGTATTTTTACGAGCGGATATACTGCGCATGCCCAGAATGCTAACATATGCATGGAAACCATGGCTGACTAATACGCAGACACATATGGCTGACTGTGTACATAGAGGGCAAGACTCTTAATGCAAATGGCTACTAATGTACCGTATGGGCGTTCCTCTAGAGTTAGGAGTGATTCACAAGGTCGAGTGCCTTGCGTTAGCAAACATACGCACGGATTAAGATTACGTAGCCCTCTACCATTCTGAAGCTGATTTCCGTGTGGTTCTTTGTCAGTCTATGTGCCTTACCTCTATGTTTTTTATGTCTTAAGATCTCTTCCACTTTAGAAAACATTTGTGTTTACAATAAAGGAAATATATTTATAAAAAATATATATTACAATTTATATTATTAAAATAAAGCATAATATACCAAGTTTAATATTTAAGAAATCTCATAATTATTTTTAAAAAGCAAATTACAAAAAATAAAAATATAAATAATAAAAAAAAGTACATAGAAAGGTTTTAGCAAACATTATACAGGTAAAACATTGCTCCGAGGCACATTAAGGGTTAAACTTACAATATGACAACTTTAAATTTACAAAAGAAAATGCCAACAATCATGTAATAGTTAGGTAATAGATGACACATTTATACAATGAAGTTTTGTGTTGTTCATCCACAAGTGCTTTTAGTTGTGTTTAAGTGAATGCTGATTAAGTATAAGAATCTAACGGCCTGCGTTTGATTTACATTAAGGAAATACATCCACTTAAATCTACGCACCTGATCCAGACCTACACCCGCGAGCATAGCGTATGTTCGCCTGGGCGTATAAACTTTCACGCCCATGACACTCCCATTGATTGTACCTACTTACGGCGGCTGAACCCTACGCTAACTTTTTCCAGCGTACGTGCAAATTTTCGTAATGATACGCTGGTCGTACGGGGCTTAGCACGTCCATAATGTAATTGCATGGGTTATTGGCTGTTACAAGTACTGTTTTTGATATGTTTTTAGGTGATTTATAATTTACTTCTTTCACACAGTAAAATAGTAGTTTTATATTGCAGCTACACATATTATAGCAATAGTAGAACACATTACACATGTACAGAGCCTGTGTGAGTGTATAAGCACTGACCCATTCACCATCTTCCACCTGCGTCCCTGTTGCAGCACAGGCCAGGACTATCTTCCTCTATGTCAGCCTGCCTCACATGGCCATGAAGCCACGCCCCTTTTTCCAAATTTACACTTTTTTTATTTTTTTTTTATTTTCAATATGGGGGTCTTCATGGCAAGCAGAAACCCCCTGGGGTGCCACTGAGCTACATAGGGTTTAGGTGCAGAGTTCCATTACCATTGGCCTTCAAGTCCGCACGTAATGAGATAAGAAGGGTGTACAAGCTAATAAAAGTGGGTGGAGGGCATCTAAAGGGGGCAGTCAGGGTGCAGTTTGCTAGGTACTTTAACGTACTTCAGCTACTTCACACAGACACACACACAGAGAGATACGTTTTTGCCTAGGGCATCGGCGTTGCTTGCCACTTAGGTGCATAGTTGGTGTGAATCCGCACATATTTCTTTCCTTCTTAAGTCTGAAACAGGTCCAATAATATTATATATAACAGCTAGAATAGACTTAACTATTGATTGTTCTTAGGACATTCCGGATTTACCTGAGGAGTACCGGAGTGGTCCAAAAGAGAGTAAGGGTGGTACCCCGGGTTTACCTGGCTAGTACCGAGGTGATCACTGAGAGGATAGGAAGAGTGGGTGAGCTGGCTACCGGAGTGCGGAATCTTACCTTCAGATGGTCTTCACCAGGGCCCCTGATGGTGGGGATGGACTTAGGTACTCCCCTGAAGGTGTGGTCGCGCCCGTTGAACCTCAGCTCAAAGAAGGGAAAAATATGAAACACCCGACAGTGAACCAATAGCAGACCAGAAGAACAAATATAAAGTGGGAGCAGGATAGGTTGGAAGTGACCGACCTGACTAACAACAAATAACAAAGAACAGAGAACGAAAGACTAACTGAGGGTCACCCAACTGACTAAACGAACCAGGGCTCACTTACAACTAGCACACAGAGGAATCTCCGGGGAGAACACAAACACTATCACACAGGTAAGTATGGGAATACAAGGCTGGTGAATACAAATAGGAGGGAGACCCAAGGAAGGAGGTAACACTAGGTAGGATATGGGATGGAACTAGGCAGGAAAGGAGGGCAGTCAGAAATCAGATCACTAGGAAAGCACAGGGCTAACGCTAGGCCCACAAAGATAGCAGGTCACAGTACTGGCAAGCAGAAGCTATAACCAGCATGAGATGCAGGGAGAGGAGACGTTAAATACATAGGTTAGCCAATGGGAAGAGAGCCGCGAGCGCGCCACTACACAGGATAGGCTGGCATCCTGGTTGCCGTGATACAACCAGACGCCAGCCCGATGGAGATACTGAAAGTGCGTCCCTAGCAGCTAACTGTAATGGCCGCCAGAGGGCGTCTCTAATGGACGCTGCACACGTCCAGACCCGGAAGAAGAGGAGAGACGCTGCGGCTGGGATCCCTGTCACTATGCGCCGGAGCGCTAACAATTGTATGGTAATGATCTGGACACACTACACTGATTTATTAATGTTCTGTAAGTCCAACCTGTGTCCAATGTACAGCTGTTCTGGAAGTCATATAAAGACGTTGCTGTCAACTCTTTCACAGATGAAACAAGATGAAATTCATAAA
Organism: Limnodynastes dumerilii; assembly: GCA_011038615.1. NCBI lineage: Eukaryota > Metazoa > Chordata > Amphibia > Anura > Limnodynastidae > Limnodynastes > Limnodynastes dumerilii. The sequence goes on along the minus strand of WWET01002693.1, from coordinate 89,530 downwards.
CTTCCTTCTACATAAAGTCTTCCTTATAACACTAAGTACAATAACAAATCAATCAATCATTGTTTTGCCCCTCTGGTGTACGAGGAAAAAACAGAAAATATGTTTAGTAATTAAATAAAACTAGAAAAGTCTAGAAAGTTGAATTATTATTTTATTATATTAGAAAGTGCTGTGTTGTGTGTGACATGTTATAGTAACAGGGGGGAAGAAAGGATGTGGTGGGTTTAATAACGAGGGACAGCTTTCCCTCGAATCGTCTGTCAGTACCTCATGCAAAGATCGGGTCTCTGAGAGCACATTAGACATCTCATTCTGGATCCAGACTTCTGACTTTAACTTCTATCTTTTGGTAACTTTAAATGCAAAGTCTGAAATATGAAAATGCAGTTTAACTAATTTAAATAATTTTGGAGTAAAATACTTATTGCTGTAAAGGAGAATCATGAAAGTCAATCCTAAGATTATTTGCATCATTCAAATGCTAACAATATACAATAAATGGCCGTGTGCTCATCACAAAGAGACCGCTACCCCCAGCAGGACACAGATCAGCCACAACATGCTCTCTCCATTGTGGACCTCTCTGCTAATCGTTGGCTTGCTGGAATCTGTGATTGTGGCTGTATTTAACACATACATTGTGGCTATTAACGGCAAACACTTCACAAGTGGTCAGAGACTGAACCCGTCTCATCTGATTCAGCTTGCGATGGGACTGGTGAACATCACTCTTCAGTGTTTTCTGACTGTGCAGGGCTCAATGTATATTATCTGTGTTCCTATACTGTTCATTAAGGAAGTCTATATACCAACAAGTGTAATTGTCCTTACAATGGTTTTCTGCAGCTTTTGGCTGACTGCCTGGCTCTGTGCTCACTACTGCTCCAGCATCACCAACATCACATTTGGACTCTGTGTTTGGATGAAGAGGATGAACGCAACTGTCCAGCTTTTTCTTCTGCTCCTCATAGCAGTTGGCTCATTTCTCATAAGTCTTCTCTCTGTTTGGAATATGAAAGTTGAGGTCGCAATGCAATTCTCTGAGAACTCTACTCTCAAAGACAAGTTTATCAGTGGAACATTTGAATTTAATACTTTGTATGTACTAATAGCCAATGTCCTGGGTCTTTTTCTGCCCTTCCTTCTGATACTGTGCTCTGTTTTACTCACATGTTATTCTCTTATGAAACACGTGTGTAAGATACAACTGAATGATTCTGGATTTGCTCGTCCTAAGCTGCAGGCCCACATCAACGCTATAAGGACAATTCTGCTGATTCTCATACTGTCTGTCATATTCTGCACTGCTGAGGTCATGCTGTTCACAAGTAATGTGCAATCCTCAGCAGACAATATATTGCTAATGACCTGGGGCATAATTACATCCTGTCCGATAACTCAGAGCATCATCGCTTTCCAGGCCAATTCCACCATCAGAAAGACATTTGTGGAGATGTTGAAATTGTGTAAATGGTCAACAATCTGTAAACTGTAAATCTGTAACTGTGGAAATGTTAATAATTGTGGAGATGTTATTCATTGTGGAAATGTTCATAATATGCTGGTAAATATATGAATTAAATCTCTTTATTTTTGGTCTATTTGTGGATTGTGTAAAAATGGAATGATTCATTTTTTCAGATACTTTTAGTCTTTCTCTGGTGGGTCACTTTTTTCAGGCAGATTTGATTTTCTGTCTAGATTGCAGGTAAATACCAATTATTATTATTCACATTCTAGAAGTTTCTATTTGTAAATCGCTGTATGCGTCTATTATAAATAAATAGAATAAATGCATTTATTACCGTCATTTATGCATCCAAGGTGTTATTTAGTGAAAATGTTTTTGTTTATTTAAATAAAACCCGAGAAAATAGTATAGTTTTTGATAACATGAATAACAGGAAAAGAGAGAGGATGGAAAAGAGAAAAAACTATGGAGAACTAGGCCGGGACTGAAGGAGACAAGAGACACATATAAGGTACATGCAGGTCCAACACAAAGAGCAGGAGAGAGATGAGGGTCGGTGATTGGCATGCAGTTGAGGATGAGGGGTGGTGATTGGCATGTAAGTGAGGATGAGGGTCGGTGATTGGCATGCAGTTGAGGATGAGGGGTGGTGATTGGCATGTAAGTGAGGATGAGGGTCGGTGATTGGCATGCAGTTGAGGATGAGGGGTGGTGATTGGCATGTAAGTGAGGATGAGGGTCGGTGATTGGCATGCAGTTGAGGATGAGGGGTGGTGATTGGCATGTAAGTGAGGATGAGGGTCGGTGATTGGCATGCAGTTGAGGATGAGGGGTGGTGATTGGCATGTAAGTGAGGATGAGGGTCGGTGATTGGCATGCAGTTGAGGATGAGGGGTGGTGATTGGCATGTAAGTGAGGATGAGGGTCGGTGATTGGCATGCAGTTGAGGATGAGGGGTGGTGATTGGCATGTAAGTGAGGATGAGGGTCGGTGATTGGCATGCAGTTGAGGATGAGGGGTGGTGATTGGCATGTAAGTGAGGATGAGGGTCGGTGATTGGCATGCAGTTGAGGATGAGGGGTGGTGATTGGCATGTAAGTGAGGATGAGGGTCGGTGATTGGCATGCAGTTGAGGATGAGGGGTGGTGATTGGCATGTAAGTGAGGATGAGGGTCGGTGATTGGCATGCAGTTGAGGATGAGGGGTGGTGATTGGCATGTAAGTGAGGATGAGGGTCGGTGATTGGCATGCAGTTGAGGATGAGGGGTGGTGATTGGCATGTAAGTGAGGATGAGGGTCGGTGATTGGCATGCAGTTGAGGATGAGGGGTGGTGATTGGCATGTAAGTGAGGATGAGGGTCGGTGATTGGCATGCAGTTGAGGATGAGGGGTGGTGATTGGCATGTAAGTGAGGATGAGGGTCGGTGATTGGCATGCAGTTGAGGATGAGGGGTGGTGATTGGCATGTAAGTGAGGATGAGGGTCGGTGATTGGCATGCAGTTGAGGATGAGGGGTGGTGATTGGCATGTAAGTGAGGATGAGGGTCGGTGATTGGCATGCAGTTGAGGATGAGGGGTGGTGATTGGCATGTAAGTGAGGATGAGGGTCGGTGATTGGCATGCAGTTGAGGATGAGGGGTGGTGATTGGCATGTAAGTGAGGATGAGGGTCGGTGATTGGCATGCAGTTGAGGATGAGGGGTGGTGATTGGCATGTAAGTGAGGATGAGGGTCGGTGATTGGCATGCAGTTGAGGATGAGGGGTGGTGATTGGCATGTAAGTGAGGATGAGGGTCGGTGATTGGCATGCAGTTGAGGATGAGGGGTGGTGATTGGCATGTAAGTGAGGATGAGGGTCGGTGATTGGCATGCAGTTGAGGATGAGGGGTGGTGATTGGCATGTAAGTGAGGATGAGGGTCGGTGATTGGCATGCAGTTGAGGATGAGGGGTGGTGATTGGCATGTAAGTGAGGATGAGGGTCGGTGATTGGCATGCAGTTGAGGATGAGGGGTGGTGATTGGCATGTAAGTGAGGATGAGGGTCGGTGATTGGCATGCAGTTGAGGATGAGGGGTGGTGATTGGCATGTAAGTGAGGATGAGGGTCGGTGATTGGCATGCAGTTGAGGATGAGGGGTGGTGATTGGCATGTAAGTGAGGATGAGGGTCGGTGATTGGCATGCAGTTGAGGATGAGGGGTGGTGATTGGCATGTAAGTGAGGATGAGGGTCGGTGATTGGCATGCAGTTGAGGATGAGGGGTGGTGATTGGCATGTAAGTGAGGATGAGGGTCGGTGATTGGCATGCAGTTGAGGATGAGGGGTGGTGATTGGCATGTAAGTGAGGATGAGGGTCGGTGATTGGCATGCAGTTGAGGATGAGGGGTGGTGATTGGCATGTAAGTGAGGATGAGGGTCGGTGATTGGCATGCAGTTGAGGATGAGGGGTGGTGATTGGCATGTAAGTGAGGATGAGGGTCGGTGATTGGCATGCAGTTGAGGATGAGGGGTGGTGATTGGCATGTAAGTGAGGATGAGGGTCGGTGATTGGCATGCAGTTGAGGATGAGGGGTGGTGATTGGCATGTAAGTGAGGATGAGGGTCGGTGATTGGCATGCAGTTGAGGATGAGGGGTGGTGATTGGCATGTAAGTGAGGATGAGGGTCGGTGATTGGCATGCAGTTGAGGATGAGGGGTGGTGATTGGCATGTAAGTGAGGATGAGGGTCGGTGATTGGCATGCAGTTGAGGATGAGGGGTGGTGATTGGCATGTAAGTGAGGATGAGGGTCGGTGATTGGCATGCAGTTGAGGATGAGGGGTGGTGATTGGCATGTAAGTGAGGATGAGGGTCGGTGATTGGCATGCAGTTGAGGATGAGGGGTGGTGATTGGCATGTAAGTGAGGATGAGGGTCGGTGATTGGCATGCAGTTGAGGATGAGGGGTGGTGATTGGCATGTAAGTGAGGATGAGGGTCGGTGATTGGCATGCAGTTGAGGATGAGGGGTGGTGATTGGCATGTAAGTGAGGATGAGGGTCGGTGATTGGCATGCAGTTGAGGATGAGGGGTGGTGATTGGCATGTAAGTGAGGATGAGGGTCGGTGATTGGCATGCAGTTGAGGATGAGGGGTGGTGATTGGCATGTAAGTGAGGATGAGGGTCGGTGATTGGCATGCAGTTGAGGATGAGGGGTGGTGATTGGCATGTAAGTGAGGATGAGGGTCGGTGATTGGCATGCAGTTGAGGATGAGGGGTGGTGATTGGCATGTAAGTGAGGATGAGGGTCGGTGATTGGCATGCAGTTGAGGATGAGGGGTGGTGATTGGCATGTAAGTGAGGATGAGGGTCGGTGATTGGCATGCAGTTGAGGATGAGGGGTGGTGATTGGCATGTAAGTGAGGATGAGGGTCGGTGATTGGCATGCAGTTGAGGATGAGGGGTGGTGATTGGCATGTAAGTGAGGATGAGGGTCGGTGATTGGCATGCAGTTGAGGATGAGGGGTGGTGATTGGCATGTAAGTGAGGATGAGGGTCGGTGATTGGCATGCAGTTGAGGATGAGGGGTGGTGATTGGCATGTAAGTGAGGATGAGGGTCGGTGATTGGCATGCAGTTGAGGATGAGGGGTGGTGATTGGCATGTAAGTGAGGATGAGGGTCGGTGATTGGCATGCAGTTGAGGATGAGGGGTGGTGATTGGCATGTAAGTGAGGATGAGGGTCGGTGATTGGCATGCAGTTGAGGATGAGGGGTGGTGATTGGCATGTAAGTGAGGATGAGGGTCGGTGATTGGCATGCAGTTGAGGATGAGGGGTGGTGATTGGCATGTAAGTGAGGATGAGGGTCGGTGATTGGCATGCAGTTGAGGATGAGGGGTGGTGATTGGCATGTAAGTGAGGATGAGGGTCGGTGATTGGCATGCAGTTGAGGATGAGGGGTGGTGATTGGCATGTAAGTGAGGATGAGGGTCGGTGATTGGCATGCAGTTGAGGATGAGGGGTGGTGATTGGCATGTAAGTGAGGATGAGGGTCGGTGATTGGCATGCAGTTGAGGATGAGGGGTGGTGATTGGCATGTAAGTGAGGATGAGGGTCGGTGATTGGCATGCAGTTGAGGATGAGGGGTGGTGATTGGCATGTAAGTGAGGATGAGGGTCGGTGATTGGCATGCAGTTGAGGATGAGGGGTGGTGATTGGCATGTAAGTGAGGATGAGGGTCGGTGATTGGCATGCAGTTGAGGATGAGGGGTGGTGATTGGCATGTAAGTGAGGATGAGGGTCGGTGATTGGCATGCAGTTGAGGATGAGGGGTGGTGATTGGCATGTAAGTGAGGATGAGGGTCGGTGATTGGCATGCAGTTGAGGATGAGGGGTGGTGATTGGCATGTAAGTGAGGATGAGGGTCGGTGATTGGCATGCAGTTGAGGATGAGGGGTGGTGATTGGCATGTAAGTGAGGATGAGGGTCGGTGATTGGCATGCAGTTGAGGATGAGGGGTGGTGATTGGCATGTAAGTGAGGATGAGGGTCGGTGATTGGCATGCAGTTGAGGATGAGGGGTGGTGATTGGCATGTAAGTGAGGATGAGGGTCGGTGATTGGCATGCAGTTGAGGATGAGGGGTGGTGATTGGCATGTAAGTGAGGATGAGGGTCGGTGATTGGCATGCAGTTGAGGATGAGGGGTGGTGATTGGCATGTAAGTGAGGATGAGGGTCGGTGATTGGCATGCAGTTGAGGATGAGGGGTGGTGATTGGCATGTAAGTGAGGATGAGGGTCGGTGATTGGCATGCAGTTGAGGATGAGGGGTGGTGATTGGCATGTAAGTGAGGATGAGGGTCGGTGATTGGCATGCAGTTGAGGATGAGGGGTGGTGATTGGCATGTAAGTGAGGATGAGGGTCGGTGATTGGCATGCAGTTGAGGATGAGGGGTGGTGATTGGCATGTAAGTGAGGATGAGGGTCGGTGATTGGCATGCAGTTGAGGATGAGGGGTGGTGATTGGCATGTAAGTGAGGATGAGGGTCGGTGATTGGCATGCAGTTGAGGATGAGGGGTGGTGATTGGCATGTAAGTGAGGATGAGGGTCGGTGATTGGCATGCAGTTGAGGATGAGGGGTGGTGATTGGCATGTAAGTGAGGATGAGGGTCGGTGATTGGCATGCAGTTGAGGATGAGGGGTGGTGATTGGCATGTAAGTGAGGATGAGGGTCGGTGATTGGCATGCAGTTGAGGATGAGGGGTGGTGATTGGCATGTAAGTGAGGATGAGGGTCGGTGATTGGCATGCAGTTGAGGATGAGGGGTGGTGATTGGCATGTAAGTGAGGATGAGGGTCGGTGATTGGCATGCAGTTGAGGATGAGGGGTGGTGATTGGCATGTAAGTGAGGATGAGGGTCGGTGATTGGCATGCAGTTGAGGATGAGGGGTGGTGATTGGCATGTAAGTGAGGATGAGGGTCGGTGATTGGCATGCAGTTGAGGATGAGGGGTGGTGATTGGCATGTAAGTGAGGATGAGGGTCGGTGATTGGCATGCAGTTGAGGATGAGGGGTGGTGATTGGCATGTAAGTGAGGATGAGGGTCGGTGATTGGCATGCAGTTGAGGATGAGGGGTGGTGATTGGCATGTAAGTGAGGATGAGGGTCGGTGATTGGCATGCAGTTGAGGATGAGGGGTGGTGATTGGCATGTAAGTGAGGATGAGGGTCGGTGATTGGCATGCAGTTGAGGATGAGGGGTGGTGATTGGCATGTAAGTGAGGATGAGGGTCGGTGATTGGCATGCAGTTGAGGATGAGGGGTGGTGATTGGCATGTAAGTGAGGATGAGGGTCGGTGATTGGCATGCAGTTGAGGATGAGGGGTGGTGATTGGCATGTAAGTGAGGATGAGGGTCGGTGATTGGCATGCAGTTGAGGATGAGGGGTGGTGATTGGCATGTAAGTGAGGATGAGGGTCGGTGATTGGCATGCAGTTGAGGATGAGGGGTGGTGATTGGCATGTAGGTGAGGATGAAGGGCGGTGATTGGCGTGTAGGTGAGGATGAGGGGCGGTGATTGGCTTGTAGGTCTATGGAGAATAATTCCATGCGACACATGGGATCAATAAAATTAAATTGCTGGATCTCTGAATAATGATAGAAGATGATACAGAAATGTCTAGTGCACAGTAATCAGGCCGCTCTCTCCTCTACTCCCACCATTAATATCACATTAATACATATTGTTGTAAATAGTTCTATTTCCTTAGTGTTTATTGTGAGTTCTGTGTCCTTCTCCTGTTCCAGCTCCTCCCCCCACGCATTTTATAACAGGAGTGATAATAAGGGATTGTGGTCCCAGAGGCCGAGTTACTGGTGACATAAGAGCTACAGAGAGGAACAGTTTTGTGACACTATAGACGGCATTTTCCATGTGGAAGATGGAAACAGGGAGCTAGTGATTTGCATTTTCTATTTTGGGCAATGCAGATTTATTATCACACATAACACCATAGAGGATGCCGGCTCCCATGTAAATCAGTATCAATTAAGCAAATACTGAAACACTTAGTTCTCAAATGAAGATTCAAATCGTGTGATGAAGAAGGATTGCTACACATCGGATGTGCGGAGACGTCTCTCATCTGGGGCTCTATAAGAATGAAACGCAAGGTGCCAGGGGAAGCACAGATCCTCCAGCCTCTGCTCTACCAGGCCCCTGGTGATGGATCTTGTCAGCATTGTCATTTTGGAGTTCACGTTCTTGGAGTTAATCGCAGGTGTGTTCTCTAATGCTCTGATCGTATGTATAAGTAGCAGGAGATGGAGAAACGGAGGAGGTCTGAGACCTGGAGATACAGTCCTGATGGCTCTTGGACTCTGTAACGTCGTCATGCAGACCTCACTCGTAACCTGCATTATTATCTATTACTTCTGGCTCCAGGTTTTTTTCTCCTACAGGTTCTTCTGCTATTTCTTTGCCGTGTACAATTCCCTATGTCTCTGTAGCTCCTGGCTGACCTCCTGCCTCTGTGTCTTCTACTGCATCAAAATCACAACTTTCAGGACTAACATCTTCCTGCTTCTGAAACGGAGGCTCTCAGACCTCCTGCTCTGGTTGATATTGGTGTCATTTGCCTCCTCTGTGATTTTAGCTTCTTCAGTTTTCCTTACGACATTAAACACAACAGCTAATAACACGATGAATGCGGGGGGTCAGAGCTTTTCATTCACAGTCAGTGGGGCATCTCTGGGGTTCCTGCTTCTGTGGTGCTGTGTCCCATGTCTTCTGATCCTCGTTTCCCTGAGTCTTACGCTCACCTCCTTGGCAATCCATGTGTGCAGGATGAAGACATCAGACCACTTCCACCGCTCCCAGATCAGAGCTCATGTCAGTGGAATAAGAACAATGGCTTCACTTCTAGTTCTCTACATCACCTTTTACCTCAGCCAAATGGTTCTGGCGCTTGGTACGTTTCTCTTCTCCTCTCCCTGGTTCTGGATTTTTCTTCTGTTACATTTTTCATTCTGCGCTCTACAAGGATTTATCCTGATATTAGGAAACCCTAAATTGTACAACGCGGTCCGAAATCTCTATAGACCGTCAATCGCAGACAAAGGAAATCCGACAACAGATGAACCTTCTTAGTCCAGACTATTCAACACTGAGCTCTGAAACATGAAACTAGATATCTAGACAGCAGAAATTGTGTACACAAAGGACACTCCTGAGCAGAAAACCTGATTATGGGTAAAGAACAGGAATGTAACTTATTTTATTAGGTCAGATCCAGACCTCTGCACCTCGCAGGAGTCAAAGATTTAATAACCCCTGACTGTGAGGAGTTCATCCATTCAGGGGAAGCAGTCAGCGGTGGCTTTTGATTTCTGATCACCAAGCATCTGCTACTCTGAGACACGGTCACAACGAGTGCAGAAATAAGCATCTGTCCAAAGAGCTGCTGATGAGGCTTCATAGCTCCAAATCCAGAACACGTGAGGACAAGATGTGATCAAGGGCTTATCATTGATGGGATTTTCTGATGAATCTGTAAGAGGCTTTGATAGTTATTACACTAAATAGTGAAAAATGCCGTTCCTGTGTATTGTCATTAATAACTAATTGCATCTATTACATGTATTTATAAACTATCTGTGCATGGTACCGGCCAGCATATACATCTGATGTCCACATGTCAATATAATATGGGGCGATGTCAGGGGACCTATCAGTCTGCAACCAGTGTTGTAACTATTATGGGTTCAAGGGGGGCAGCTGCTACAGGGTCTGGAAGAGAGGGGGCTGGTTGCAGTCAGCCACCCTGTACCTGTGGAGGAGATGCTGTGTCAGGAGAGGACAGATATATCTTATCCATGCGGAGGAAATAT
>WWET01002693.1:46675-59853 GCA_011038615.1 Limnodynastes dumerilii | reverse complement strand
CTAGAGACTGCTCCTGGATACTCACCTGTGTCCTTCCTAGAGACTGCTCCTGGATACTCACCTGTGTCCTTCCTAGAGACCACTCCTGGATACTCACCTGTGTCCTTCCTAGAGACCACTCCTGGATACTCACCTGTGTCCTTCCTAGAGACTGCTCCTGGATACTCACCTGTGTCCTTCCTAGAGACTGCTCCTGGATACTCACCTGTGTCCTTCCTAGAGACTGCTCCTGGATACTCACCTGTGTCCTTCCTAGAGACTGCTCCTGGATACTCACCTGTGTCCTTCCTAGAGACTGCTCCTGGATACTCACCTGTGTCCTTCCTAGTGACTACTCCTGGATACTCACCTGTGTCCTTCCTAGAGACCACTCCTGGATACTCACCTGTGTCCTTCCTAGTAACTACTCCTGGATACTCACCTGTGTCCTTCCTAGTAACTACTCCTGGATACTCACCTGTGTCCTTCCTAGTAACTACTCCTGGATACTCACCTGTGTCCTTCCTAGTAACTACTCCTGGATACTCACCTGTGTCCTTCCTAGTAACTACTCCTGGATACTCACCTGTGTCCTTCCTAGTAACTACTCCTGGATACTCACCTGTGTCCTTCCTAGTAACTACTCCTGGATACTCACCTGTGTCCTTCCTAGTAACTACTCCTGGATACTCACCTGTGTCCTTCCTAGTAACTACTCCTGGATACTCACCTGTGTCCTTCCTAGTAACTACTCCTGGATACTCACCTGTGTCCTTCCTAGTAACTACTCCTGGATACTCACCTGTGTCCTTCCTAGTAACTACTCCTGGATACTCACCTGTGTCCTTCCTAGTAACTACTCCTGGATACTCACCTGTGTCCTTCCTAGTAACTACTCCTGGATACTCACCTGTGTCCTTCCTAGTAACTACTCCTGGATACTCACCTGTGTCCTTCCTAGTAACTACTCCTGGATACTCACCAGTGTCCTTCCTAGTCCCTCCTCATGTATCCTGCCTGGTTTCCTGGATCCCAGTGTGTCCTCTGTTCCTGCTGTGCCATCGCGGTTCCCTCTGGATAAAGTGTGTCTGCAGAAACCGTCATCGCTGGTGAGCTACTCTGAAAGTACTACTCCACTCAAATTGCTTCCTGTGACTCCGGCCTACTAATCCTGGGCTGTGCGGCGCTAAGCTGCCATAGAGTCTTCAGCTACCATCTGCTCCAGTGAGTCATTGTGTGAGTACTACTACGCTCAGCCTAAACAGTCTGCTGCGACACCATTCCACTGTACTTGTGCCATCTGCTTCCTGAGCCGCTACTCGTGCCTGCAGTGTCCCTTTACACCTGTGATCCTTCCAAGCAAGAACCTCTCTCCTCAGCTTCTCCGCCTGCTGGGACGCCACTCTGCTCCACCTGCATCTCTGTTGCCTACCACAGCTAACTCGTGTCTGCCATCCTCGCTGGTAAGCTATTCCGAGAGTACTACTCCACCTACATTGCAATCCTGCAAACCTGAACTGTTTTCTTTGCATCATTGCACTACAAATCCCAGCAGTGTCTACATTGCAATCTTGCAAACCTGAATTGTTTTCTTTGCATCACTGCACTACAAATCCCAGCAGTGTCTACATTGCAATCCTGCAAACCTGAACTGTTTTCTATGCATCACTGCACTACAAATTCGAGCAGTGCCTACATTGCATATTCTGCAAACCTGAACTGTTTTCTTTGCATCACTGCACTACAAATCCCAGCAGTGTCTACATTGCAACCCTGCAAACCTGAACTGTTTTCATTACATCAAAGCACTACAGATCCCAGTAGTGCCTACATCTTGGCTTTTGCAAGCCAGTCATTTACACCAATCCACTACCCTCTCAATGGTCGTGGGTTCTGCTATGGATTGTTTAATGTACTGTCTATAATAAACTTATTATATTTTTACTTACTTCTGAGTTGATGAGCAAGCCCTACATTAAGGCCGCCAGCCTTCACTACCGTAGCCGAGATACCTGGGTACCAAAGGCTGAATCCCAGACCCCAGAATTCCTGACAGTGGAATTGTAGAATAGAAAGAGAGTGTGTGCGGGTTTGTGTTAATAATGTTTAAAAGGGCAGAAGTGGTTACTAATATGGTACTTAATGCTTAGGAAGGCTAAGGAAGTTGATAAGCTTGTCTGAAGAGATGAGTTTTAAGGGAGCACTTGAAAGTTTGTAGAGTATTGGATAGTCTTAATGGGCGAGGAAGGTTATTGCAGAGAGTGGGTGCAGCCCGGGAGAAGTGCTATAACTATGAATCAGAGCATTTATGAAGTGCTGAAGTTGTAAATGTTGTGATGATCTGAGAGAACGAGCTTGATATATCTTGAGACAAGTGAGGTTATGTATGTAGGTGCAGTGTTGTTTATGGCTTTATAGGTTAGCAAGAGGATTTTGTATTTGATTCTGTATGAAAAGCATGAATTTATTCTAAGTAATGAGGAAGAAAATGTCATTTAAAGGGGCATTAAAAATGCACCAGCAGTAAAACCAAATTTGTTTGGGCTTTACGTTGATTTGAACAAATTTATTCGCAGTTTATGTAGGAAAAAATATTTTTCCTTTAAGCAACAAAAAAATTGAATTTTTTTTGTGGAGACATCACCACATGTAGATCTCCTTGATACTTAATATAGAACCATAGTAGATCTTTTAAGCTTACTTCAATTAGATAACATTAATAGTCACTCTGTAAAAAATTACTATAAAAAAATCTTTACGCTACCTAAGAAAAAGTCAAATTTTTATACACTACAGTAAAAATCTAACTTTATCGAAACATTTTATCAACTGACCCTAAAGGATTTTAAAGATCTGGGCATTAAATGAAATAGAAAATATCTTAATGACAATTTATATCGACAAGAAAGACTAGCAATGGATAGTTTAATAAAGGAACAACAGATAGTGATAAAACCTACTGACAAAGGGGGGGGGGGTCGCTCATCGATATTTTAGATGACTATAAAAAAAGCATTAAAACAATTGAGTGACACCACATTCTATGAAGTAGAAACAGAAAATCTGACAGAACTTTATCATAAAGAATATGTAAAGTTAATACAAGGAGCTAAAGATATTTCCATATACAAAGACTTTTGATTTTTGAACACTAAATTTCTGGTGACTCCTACTTTCTATATTTACCCGAAATTCACAAATCCATCACTTCACCTCCTGGTAGGCTTATAATTTCTGGAGTTGGGTCCCTCATTGCTAATCTTTCTTAAGGTATAGACTGTTACTAACAAACCTTTGTCACTTCTTTACAATAATGCACCATACAAATGCCTTGTATGGAGGGACACATTTGTCCTACTGACCTGTGACGTAGAAGCATTTTACACTAATATGACACACTCAAAAGGGATACAGCTTGTCAGTCACTTTTTGGAACAAGATCCTGCGCTTTCACTTTCTCAAAAAAAAAAATATTTTGGATTCTATAACTTTTATTTTAGACCACAATTATTTTCTTTTTGATAACACTTTTTATTGTCAACGTTGTGGTACCGCAATGGGGACTAGGTTTGCCCCAAGTTATGCCAATCTATACATGGGCCTTTTTAAACAAAAATACATATTGGGAGGCCCATTTGCAGTGAACCTAGTCCACTATGTTTTGTTTTTTGTCTAGTGTGGGGATCTTTCTGCTATTGTATCTTTTTTGGCTTATCTAAACTCTAAGGATTAAAATTTACATATTCAGCAGATAAAGTGACTTTCAATTATCTTGATGTTACCATTAGAATTGAGGATGGGAAAATTGTTATGGACAACTAAAGGAAGGATGTAGATACAAACATATATGTGGATTATAGGAGCTACCATAAGGAAAGCTGGCTCAATAGTATTCTTAAGAGCCAGTTAATACGACTAAAGAGGAATTGCTCAAACAACGAATCCTTCATACCTCTAAGCTCCATTTTGAAACAAACTCTGCTCAAATAAAATTATCCATTGGAGATAATTGAGAGAGCATTTGAGGAAGCATCTACTTTAGATAGAGATACTTTTCTAAGTAGATCCTCTAATAATGCTCACTCAAATATGGAATGGAATAGAGACTCTTTAATCTTTTCCACATAATTCAACTCCTATTCTTCAGATACAAACAAACTTTTATGCAGGAATTTCCCCATGCTCAATTTAGATAAACAGCTTAATTCAATTCTAGAAAATAAATTAATCTTTTGCAAAGCCAATAATGTACAGAATTTCCTTGTCCATAGTCATTTTAAAAATCAACCTTTTTCCCAACCTTTTAATTCCACCTGGATGCTACAGAAATCTAAAGGCTTTTCCAGATGCTGAATAAATAGATGCAGTATGTGCCGATATTGTGACCATAAAAGCTTATGGCAGAAACAACAAAGAGATCTTTCCTATAAAAATATGATTACATGCAAATCATACATCATATATCAAATTACCTGTCCACAAAAAGAAGCCTTTGTACAAGATTTTCAGAACATAAGAGAAATATCCTAAAACAAAATCAGTGACATTCTCTATCATGCCATATGGCACAGGCACATGAAGGTAGTGCTTCAGGTTTAAGGATAAAGGGAATTGAATTAATAAGTAATACACCAAGAGGAGGTGATAGATTTTCTTTACTTAGAGAGGCTTACTGGATTTTAAGATTAGACACGATGGGCCTGGTGCAGAACTATGCCGATGCGCTGTGCTTACTAAAGCACAGCATATCGGCGTTCACTCTCCCAGACACTCCCCCTGTGCGGGCGTATTTTCCCTCGCTTACGTCGGCTGAAGGCTACCCTAACTTCAGGCGGCCTAAGCAAGGGAAAATACACTCGCACAGGAGCGTTGGTACGCTAAGCCCTCCCTCCCTCATTAAACTAGCTCCCCCCGCCCACCTTCACTAACCTTAATGTAGTAACGCTGGGGGATGCCCCCTCCAGCGTCACTACGCTGCTCCTACGGGCGCCCGATCGTCGATCAGGCGTTGCCGTAGTTACGCCGGGCAACATACTGCATAGAATGGAACCACTTCCAGTAATCCTTTATATCTGAATCCAGTGGGCCTCTCGATTACTAAAATTTTTCATAATTACTGTAACATCTTAACCCCTATTGTATGCTCATGCTTTTGTCAATTGCCTCATAAAATGCATAAATAGGAAATCTCATTTTAAATGTTTCTAGAATGACAATATGGTTATTTTAGGGGTTAGAGTAATTATATCATCACTAGTTATAGATTGTGGGATAGGTATTCAATCCTTGTTGAAATAGTTGTCTACCTCCCTACTATTTATCTATGACTATATCTATGCATTAGTGTTTAGTTTCTCAATGACATTTATCTGGTGATGCTATATGTTGCATGTTTATAAATATGTAATGAAACCCATATAGTGATGCATTCAATATGCATAATATTAAGCTGTTTCAGTATTTCTCTATATGCCTTTCTATATACATTTTTTATGTATATGTATTCTTACATTTAATAATTTTTATTTTATTATTTATGTTTATTTTATTTTTTATTTCTTAATTTTATTTATATCTATATTTTTATTTTTATATTTTTTCTTTATAAGGTTCTAAAGTGATTATTGTAATAGACATGCCTGACTTTTTTATTATTTAATGAAATACTTTGTTTTATTTTTACAAAAATGTTTGAAAATAAAAATATCTTTATTGCTGTTACAATGGAGTAGATCAAGAACTACGTATGCTCGTGTTTTTACGCTAGCCGCTAGCGTAAATCGCCCATTAGTACTTACTGCGCATGCGCGCGGCAAATGTGATAATACGTAACTCAAAGCGTAAAGGCCAGTCACGTAACTGCAGTGTAACTATGCACGAAGAGGCGTGCCTGCCATGCGACAACCATACATACGCTTCAGAGGCAGGGAGAGGCATGTAAATCGTACAGTATGGCGTGCTCAGCAGCGTAAGTATGTGCAGCCATTACGGCCGTCAGGAGTTACGCTTGGAAAAGTTAAGGTAGGGTTTGGAAACGTAACACGGCTAAACTATGTACGGCCGAGGGGAGCGCATAGTAATTACGCTACGGTAGGAAATGTAATGAAAACGTAGCTCTGGATCTGGGCAATGGTTTTATATGTACAAGTTCCCTATTGGTCCCTATGGACTCTTGTCAATGTCAGCTGTTTAATCAACATCAGCTGAGAAGTGAATATTTAGGGAACTACTACCCTGTCTCTTTTTTATCACTGTTTTACTCTCTGAGGAAACCGCATATATGCGGAGAAACGCGTGAGTTTATCACTTAGGGGACTTTAAGATCTAAATCCAACAGGAGGAACTTTGAGTTGTTGCATTCTCAGTTTGAGATCTGGCCAGATCCTTATTTCCTCTTATGGGACAGACCGCCCCCATCAAGGGCACACAAGTGTTCGTCAGTTCATTTTATCCCAGTGTTAAAGAAACATACTGTCCGGATCACAATGCTCACAAGCTTCGAAACAGACTTTCAACATAAAGGAGTTCTTTACAGGACAAGAACAGCTATCAATGACTGTGCGTTATTATTACTATGCACAGCTGTCTTCTGCTATAAGCAATACCAACAGTCCTAGTAAATATAATTGCGGACATCTCTACTATCCACTGTCTCTCTTCAAAAACCTGTTCAACTCCTCCATGAATGATTATTCATCATATCTGCTGTAAAGAAACATAGGACCGCAATAGAGTGACATATTTCGGTTCTGCAGTCTATTTTTGCCTTGGTTGTCTCAATTTACTAAGCTATTATTAACATCCATTAGACTGTGTGCTTTATATCAACTCCATGTCTTCATAATTATTGTTGAATTGTAAAAAGGTATTAAGAGATCAATTATCCCTTATAATAGTGGGAGTATCTATTTATATATTAAAATGATTTATATGTAATAAATAAATAAATGATTTTGTTTATTCAACGCGTTTCTTTATAATTTTCTTCTTTTTGTCTTGTGTTTGGTCTCCTGAGTAGCTGCTGAATAACATCTAATTGTTTTATGCAGCAATAAAGTGTTGCTATCGCCCTAATCTGTTATATTTTATATAAATAGTTTCACTTCATGCAATTAAATCTTTATTAACTTCATTCCTCTGCAGCTTCCATTCTACAAAACACCCCTCTGGTGGCTGGCGGTCGGGCAGTGACTTGTGTATGGCTCTGAACGCCATAATTGTGTGCAAATATTTTGTGAGCATACGCCGCATGACATAAATCAAACATACGCTATTCTATCGGGCGTGCGCTCTGGTGTGATTCGGCTCCAGAGACAGGACACTGGTTCCCAAGGTCTGTAAAGTTGTGGTGGTAATAGGACAATAACAGTGAAAGAGGAGCTCTGTCTAGCAGCCTAACAGAACAATCACATAGACGCTGGTGTCGCCACCTTCCCTTTCCTCATAAACGTTCAATCTCCCCCAGTTTTCAGGCCTTGGGCTGTGCACGGTCTGCATCATAAGAAGAATATAGAATACGGGATGAACACATCGCATTACAAAACCCTCATTGTTTGCATTTTCTTTGAAAAAATGTTTGAATATTAAATACAAAAATTGCAATTCACACATATTATTAAAGTTCCTGCCAATAATAATTGCAGAAATTCAAACCCTCAGTCTTCCTTGTATAGATCTGTGAGTCCAGGAGATGATGCAAAAGAGAATTTGGCATTTTGGTATCACAAAACACCATTATACAGAGTTTTATGTGCCAGCCCTGGATCCTACAATCAGATGGACATTGTGCTTGTGTGAAGACAGGAAATACATTTATTACACTATTTATTGTGCCACATACACATCATCTAACAGTCCCAGTGTAAGTAATATATAATAACATTTCTAATGGATTTACAGATAAATCCTAATTACATCTAATCACTTTGTTTATCATTTGTACCACACTTGAGTCTATAGAATTTGAATCTTCCCTTCCTAAAGCAATGATCACACCGTACTGTTAATATTACAGAACTAGTTATAAGGCACAAGATAAAGCAAAGGTCTTAATCTATTTGTAAAGATTTATATATTCAGGTGCTGAAGGTGAGAGCACATCATTTGCTCCTTAATCTGGGATTTCCTTGGATAATAATGAGTTTGAGCCGTGGGATAAAGCTGGACAAATATCCAGATACTAAACAATAACATATTGTGGAAATTGTGCAATTGTAATAAGAGGAGAGCTGTCGCTATCAGATAGAAAACATCGTCCAACATGACATGTCCAATCATTGACCCAACAGCTCGGACATGTCGCTGGAGGGGATAAGACGTCACATGAGATTCTGTCCTCTTCGTCCTCCAGACGTGCCTCAGTAGAGTTGTGACACAGAGTCCGATAGAGACAAAAGTCAGAGAAAAGGGAGGAAAACATCTCATCATTAGACAGATCATAGATAGTGTAAGTAAAGTCCTTGGTAACCACAAAACCAGGCAGAATGGCCGTGTCAGTGTGGTTCAAAGAAATGTCTATATGCACTGTCCAAGGAATACTGAGAATCGCAGACCACACGAGTGATCCCACTACCACCTGAGGGACAGAGGGCACAAGTCTCGTTTTCCCTTACTGGAATAACCAGTGGAAAACGTTCACCAGTCTGACGCAGTAGAAGACGGACAGCCAGGCGGTGTTCCAAAAACCGACAGGGACCAGGAGCCAGATTTACTAAACTGCGGGTTTGGAAAAAAGGAGATGTTACCCATAGCAACCAATCAGATTTTAGCTGACATTCTCTAGTATGTAAAACGAAAGTGAGAGCTAGAATCTGATTGGTTGCTATAGGCAACATTTCCACTTTTCCAAACCCGCTGCTTAGTAAATCTGGCCCTAGGACACTTTGTAGCACTAACATGAACAGCAATATGTTCTTCTCCAGCATCAGGTATACAACAAAGGCATCAAACAGCACATGGACAATTGAAAAGCATTGGAAAATGGCATTTATAAGAACTATATAAAGCCGGAATTGATCACTGAGCCCCAGATTACCGACCTCCTTCCAGTGTCTCAGATACACATTGAAGATCAAATGATAGCTCCAGATATCTCTGTTATGATCACAGCCAGGACCCTGCACAGCAACAGAACTGACCACATTGTCTATCCGTGATGACGATGGCAATGAGGGATAAGAAGGCTGCAGGCAATGATCAGTGTGAGGCTCACATGTATCTTAGAATGTAATGCAAATACTTTCTGTATGTGATTTCCATGGGGACATCTAGTTTTATCTGATACTCATACACAAATTGTGATATGATATATAAGATCTTGTACAATATATGTTTGCATCACCAGACACAAGGAAGGTCCTTTATATATGTTCTATTTACATTGTATCAGATAAAGAAGATTGATAAAGAGCATGATCTCAGATCTCTACACAGAGCAAATCCTTTCCATTGTAATAACTGATCCCTTTCTGAGTCCATGTATCAGGGGTTGTATATGTCCCCATTACCTGTAGAGAAGGTAGGACTCACACATCATAACGAAGGTCTAGCTGGAGAACAGGGATCTTCTGTCTATGAAGCTCTGTCCTGAATAGATGCAACTTATTTATTTTATTATGTTGCTAAGAGAAATCTGTGTTTACATGTTATTATATCCATTATTTGTGGAGTCAGGAACTGACAATGAGGAGACTCCATTATTAGTATGTCTGAGATATGAAAGAGGGGGTGCAATCCCAACATACAGGGTAGAAGAAGGAAGAGTAGGAACAAGAGGGGCTTCCATATGTATAGTCAATGGTCCTTATATGTTATGTCCTTATGCTGGCTCAGATACACTCTACACATCACTGAAATCTAAGAAAATGATTTCAATATAGTTTCAACTTTTTTCCCAGTAACTTTTGTCACTGCAGAAGTTTAGTCGAGGAGGAGCATTAGAGAGGAGGGAATTTGTAAGTTTCATGTAACAAGCGTAACCCTGTGATTTGGAACCCTGACCCCCATTAAGGAGAACTTAGTATCACAACGCCTTGTATCTGTATACAGGGCAAGAAACTATAACACAACTACATCTTAGAAATACACAGATGTATAAAATAGTCAAAGCTGAAGTAAAATAGTCATTTATTAATTTAAAATGTAATTACTCACTTCTTCTTTTATATAATAAATTCTAACATGCTTAATGTATTATAGTGTGAAAACAGATCTATCAATGTATTAACATTTAGAAAGGCGCTAATAAGAAATAAGACCAAACATAGAACTGGGAGGTGGAAGGATATAGCCGGGGAGGGCGGGGATAGTCAATGTCCATGCGGACGTTGCACGGAGAGATAAGGTAGGCCTATGGCACTCAAAAGGGGGGTGGGATAGGAGCAGGACGGGGGAGTTAGGAGCAGATCTGTGAATACTGTCCATTGAATGTAATTGCAGTGGTTTCATAACCGGATAGGATTGATTGGCTGTGAGTGATATTTTGGAGAATGTCAATGCTTAGTGTCCATATGAGGGGTATATTAATGACAACCTTGTTTTGAAACAATGAAATAATTGGTGGGAACCATTCCCTACTGTGACCAAGTAGAAGATGTTGAGCCAGTCTGACCAAGAAGAAGATGTTGAGCCAGTCTGACCAAGTAGAAGATGTTGAGCCAGGTGGACATTTATCAGAATAATTTGTACAATAAATATGAATAAAGAGAAGGTTTTGTCCAGTAACAGAAATATCCCTAATAATTCAGAAATAGGAAGAAAAGTCCAGAAGGTTTGGAACAGGAAATTTATAAGCATTTTATGACAAACCCCCACATTTCCGACCTCTGTCCAATGTCTGAAATACCCATGGAAGAGTAAAAAGTAGATGATGGCTACAGAAAGCCCAGTCATTACTGTAATAAAGTAACGACTAGCAACATTATCTGTCACGAGTTGACCCATTTGTGGTTCCTCTCAAGCAATGAGGAATTTATAGATGCAAAGTCTGTAAAAGGAAATGGTCTGATCAAGGTATCAGGTATATTTCAGAAGCATATTCAAATAAGTTCAGTATCCATATCACAGGTGTGAGCCGCCTCTATAATCAGGTTTCAGGCTGCATATGATATTATATGCATAATATCCATATGTGACAAACAAGACAAATCCTATTATGTAAAATATGAAAGGCTCAGAGAGAAATCTTTGATATTTAATGAATAAATATTTATATATTGCAGAAATATTAAGTTGACAACAAATAATTGAGATAATCTCATGGTTTAGCCTCTAATGTATATTTTTTTTAATAAAACAAGCTTACTTACCTAATCCTGGTATTAGAAACTTTTTATGGAATGATATCTAATAACTCTCATGAACACCTGAGCCTCCGACACTCTGTCTGAATATGCTGATGCATCAAAAATGACATTATGCGGGGGATGGTCTCTTGCAGGTACAGAACTTAGGATCTCATGGCGATCCGCCATCGAAAGTCTGCTACCGCGGCTGAGTTTTATATTTGGCTCAAAATAAATAACTGTCTAAATAACAGCCAAAGACTGTAATAGATTTTTTATCAGGTATTCTCCCTGACTGAAAATTAATATTAAATCAATTCATTTCATTGCATACAGCAAATACAATCATGACTATGAACTTAGAATGTGTGGACCGTGTACACAGAACCGCACCCAACTCACTCGTCCTGCACTAAGATTGCCATAGGACTTCCTTAAGTAACCTTCAATATTTTCTTCCTTAAGAAGGAAAATACGCATAGCGAAACCCTCCCCCACCCTCTCCAGCTAACCTAATTCCCTCCCCCCTCCCACTTCTACCTAAGTGCACCCCGAGGTGGCATTAGCACGTCTCCTTCTGACTAAACTCTTTAAAGACCGCACAGAGTCAATCTACGTTCCGCACTGAAGAAGCCAGAGTTTATTAAGTGTGAATCCAATCCTATGTGATTAAACTAGATGTCGCCAGATAGAGGTATTAAAAGGTGTCTCCGGTAATATATTGGAGGAAACAAGTGGAGAGATAAATATGGGGCGTTCACATCACTCATGTGCCCAGCACAGTACGGATATAATGTGCCACAGATCTTCCAGGTGCCTTTAATTCTCACCAATGGAGGAAAGTTGGGACATATGTATCATTTGTCACTACACTTGGAGCAGATCGAGTTGGTGATGATAATTTCACATTCTCTTCCAGATATAAATAGCAGCCACACTCAGGACCAGTGATCCCCTTGTTGAATGATGTGATTTTCCATCCTGATATCTTGTCTTATGACCACTATGATGGACCTAAACATCCCATGACATGCTGATCCACTCACTCTACAACAGATATCATATGGTAGACCGTTCCCCTACAGACATACAAACACTCTCTCAGGATCGTCACGTAAAGGTCAATGAGATGGACGGATTTCCTATGTGCTATATTTAGGGGCTTCCTCTGTTTTCTGGGGATAAGAAGAGAAAGGAAGAGTCTCCTCTGGAATATATATTACTGATATGCATCTTTGTCATAGTCATTGCATCGCTCACAGGGATCTCTGGGATACTTTTAAACTCATTCATCATCATCATCGTTATACATTTTAGAAATTGGAGAAAGAAGTTTGATGCTTTTGAGAGTGATAAAATTGTTCTCTTTATAGCTGTCGCTTATCTTCTCTACCAGCACCTAATAACATATGATAGCATTGCATATTACTCAGACCTATACACACTGAGCTCCATAGATCATCTTGTACTGTTACTAATTAGTTTTCTGCCTCAAATCAATGTGAGTTTCTGGTACATCTCTTGGCTTTCTATCTCTCTCCCACCTGGTGTAACTGGTCTACTCATAGCATCCACACTGGGATCATTTGTCATTATCCCAGTGTTGATGCTATGAGGATAATAGATAATAGGATAATAATGACAGGAGGTCTCTGTTAAGACACTACCTGCATTTGAACAGCTTATTTACTTGCACATATTTAATGTGTTGGATAGAAGCGCAGCCATTTCTCTTGCTACTGTTTAGTTTTATTTACTTGCACATATTTAATGTGTTGGATAGAAGCGCAGCCATTTCTCTTGCGACTGTTTAGTTTTATTTGGGAATCTGACCCCTCCCCAAACATGGCCACCGCAGGCTATTCAAATGCAAGTAGTGTCTTAACAGAGACCTCCTGTGTACACATATAGCAAATG
>WWET01002693.1:9790-22941 GCA_011038615.1 Limnodynastes dumerilii | reverse complement strand
ATACTGTACAATTTAAATGGCTATCCCCGCCTCTGTGTAGTAAAACGAGCGCCCAGGCGACCGTCGTACTGAACGCACGCCCCTCGAGCGAATATTTCGCACACAGTACGACCGCTATACGCTCATGTCGTCCAGCCGACCGGAAGCTGTCATACTGGGCATGCGCAGTGCGAATTTTTTCACGAATTTTCGCTTACGATGAGCGTACGCTCGCTTGCGGTCGTAGCTCTGGATCAGGCCCAATGGGGCTAATTCAGAGTTAAGTTTAACAACAACAAAAAGCAACATGATAGGTATAATAGGTGCAAATTCTTGATTTATTTATTATGTTCTTGCATGTGAGGAAAATACTTTGATTTTGCGTATAGCGTTTTTATATTGGACAGCATTCCTTTTAAACTGTAATTTAGAAATGAGCTTGGAAACTAAACTCCTAAGTTTCCGTTGCATGTGTCTAAGCATACACATTATATTATGAGAATGGTCAGAGATTTTTATTGCAATGTATGTTCAATAAATGCAGTGTTTCCAATAGATCATCATTGCACATCATCATCTATGCATTTTTCCGGGCATGTGCTGTGCTACCACTCTACATGAGGCCTCCTGCACTCTGGATCCAGCTCTTTTAACTTCCCTCCTCCTTAAGCCATCCCTCTCCTTGTCCAATCCTTTTCTCCTACAGCACTGTTTATCCAGCCTTCTTGAGAATTTCTATTACTCCAATGCATTCCAATTGCAATGTGTTGTTTATATTTTGTTATGTCCACAAGCATAGATTTATTAGATAAACGTGTAGTGAGTCAGAAGTGTTTCTGCATTCAATAATACAGAGATGCAGGGTCCAATGTTATCCTTAATTCTTCAATAAAAGGTGCTGCCAAGAGGATCAAGATCAATTGATTTATAGGCGGCAAAAGTTATATTGATGGTTGAAATGTGCTTAAAATAAGGTTTATTTTAATAAACAGTGGGTTGCTAGGCCTTCACATGCGTACTATAGTCCTCCCATCATTTCTAACCAAAACATATTAGGTGGCTGGTCTAGAATGAGAGTGTAACAGCAAACACAGGTGCAGATATACATGTGTGCAAATGTATACTGATTTGCAGAGGGAGGCAAATGGAAACCATGCATATAGAATTTTAGAGTTGAGAGTTGGTGTGTATTAGTTGAACTCTAAAAATAAACAGTTAAAAATAAAGTTGGGTTTTTTTTTTGTACATGCAGGTAGAATACTTTGCCTTCGCTCATGCACACAAACAATATAACTTTAAAATAAATATTCTTTATAAATATACTTTATAAATAAAATAACTTTCAATTTAAATTGTTTTGTGGAGTTGTACTACCCCTCAAGTTTAATTCTGGTCCCAATGTTTTGGAGAGTTCTCCTTACTGTATATGTGAGGGGAAATATACCTTTATTGATAATGTTTAGACAGAGGTGAAAGTGTCTGTCCTCTTTTGGAAATGTGTCCTAATACTGTATTTTTATCATGGTTACATCAACTGACATGAAGAAATAGATAAACATCAGCAGTCATTTTGGATGAAGTGGAGAATGTTAGTTCTATAAAATTGTTAGTAAAGAAGTTCTGCAGCTGTCTGTTATTATCAGGCCAGGAAGAACTGCTGCAAATGCCTTTCTTTTGTCATTAGAGCAAATGACAGCAGCAAGAAGTCAAATGACTTATAATGAATGAATTCTTGTAAATGTAGAAGTGAAAAAATGATAGATAGATAGATAGATAGATAGATAGATAGATAGATAGATAGATAGATAGATAGATAGATATCAGATATATAGATAGATAGATAGATAGATAGATATCAGAGATAGATAGATAGATAGATATCAGTGATAGATAGATAGATAGATAGATAGATAGATAGATAGATAGATAGATATCAGATATATGTATAGATAGATAGATAGATATCAGATATATGGATAGATAGATAGATAGATAGATAAATAGATAGCTATCATATATATGGATAGATAGATAGATAGATAGATAGATATCAGATATATGGATAGATAGATATATATCAGATATATTGATAGATAGATAGATAGATAGATAGATAGATAGATAGATAAATAGATAGATAGATATCGATAGAATAGATAGATAGATAGATAGATAGATAGATTGATTGATAGATAGATAGATAGATAGATAGATAGATAGATAGATAGATAGATAGATAGATAGATAGATAGATAGATAGATATGGATGGATTCTCTTCATTCATCTGTGTCTTCATCCACCTTTGGAGCACAGAGCCTGCAGATACATCTTCTGGAGCTTGGAGCTGGCCTGGATAATGGTGACAGCCTCTGCTGTTGGAAATAGTATGATTATATACCAGCTAATAACATATACTGGTTGTAATAAATCTAAATTACTTATAAAGAGTGTAACATCAGCGATGCAGAAGAGGACAGATAGTACGAGGAAGAGGACCATGGTTCTTATGGCGTTGATATAAGACTGGAGATTAAACCCAGATTCCGTCTTCTGTAGGTTCAGGATGTGTCGTACAAAGGAGGACACTGTGACCATTAGGGAGCTGATAATTATGAGAAACGGAAAGCAGCAGCCCAGAGAGGTAGCGAGGACCTGGAATGGTAAACTAGAAGACATGGTGCTGGTCATAGCTGTGGTGGTGTTCGTGGAATTTCCAGGATCTTGTTCTAAAGTTCTTAAGGAAACAGAGCAGATTGACAGAAGACTGATGACCAAGGACCCAGCTCCAGACAGGACGAGGAGATGAGGCAGGAACGTGGCCAGACGTCTCTTCACCCACACCCAGAGTCGGTTGCTGGCGTTGATGAGGGTGACGCAGTAATAAGCGCAGAGCCAGGCGGTCAGCCAATAGGTGAAGTGTATTTGGAAGGGAATAAGAACGGCCATGACATGAAAAGAAATTCCCATATATGAAGCTGAAATACAGGCGCCTATAGCCTGCACAAACATTAAACTGCGCATAAGGATGTTAATTCCACCCATGGTGACATGGATGACGTCTGAGGGAGTCGGCCTCGCACCATTTTTCATACTCATCACATTTATCAGCACAATACTCGCATTCAGAAATATGGACACTGCTCCTTCCAGAGAGAGCACCACAACCAGCGGGAGACCCGACATTTCCCCGTAGTGTCTGATTGCTCAGCTGCTGGTACGAGACGTGTGAGCTGAGCACTGAGCAGAAAGGTCCCTGTTAGTTATTTGACTGATGCAAATTGTAACTGACTAATTATATACAGAGACTGGTTGAGCTCTCATTGCACTAGTTTCAAAAGAGTTTTATAAAATAAAATGATTCAAGAAAAATAAACATATTGGACCTTTTTTAGAAATAGGGTCAGTCTGGTAGATTCCAGTTTGAAATTGGACAAAACCATGAATCTGATATAGAGTTACTAGGCAGCGGATGCCAACACTGCCTATGATACCCACACTGCCCATAATACCCACACTGCCCATAATGCCCATAACACCCACACTGCCCATAATGCCCACACCTCATTGTAACCTTCCTGGTAGAACAACACAAAGGGCTAAGCAATAAATTGGTGCAGCCATTGTTACCCCCATAGTCTGATCTCCCAATGTCCAGAGCATTGAGATTCTTTCTATTAGGGGCCATCAATGCATTAAATGGCCCTTTGTCACATTACAAGGGACTAAAATAAAACCACTGTACACAGACACAGGCTCACGGATCTCAGCATACGATTGGGCCATGGCTATATTATGAACATGTGATCGTGGCTGTTGCATAGTGATTGGCTATTTTTTAGGCAGTTCATTAATTTCTTTTAATTCAGTGAAATGCGTAGATTAACTCAAGTCCACCCAACACATATTGAACACAGATAATAAATGCTGGCCTCAAAACTAGCCATTAAATTAGCCAATATACAGTAATAAAATCTCTGTAAGAGTAATCCTTAACCGTAAATAAACTATTTATTTCTATTTCATTTTTAACACAACATAAACTGTAACAAGTGGAATAATATTCCATATTTCTGGAGAAACTGGAACTTAAGCTTTCTGAGCTGTTAGGACCCAGTTACTCTTAATATCATGTTGGAATAATATCTCTTTACTGGCCTTCCACAGCTTTGAATTGCTGGTTATAATGATAAAAGATTGAATCGTGCAATAAAACATCAGAAAATACCAACAAAAAGATAGAGAATAGGGAAGCACATAGAATGTCCGGAACATGAGAGAGATGCAGGAGCCATGGAATGTGGTGTGAAGGGTGACTAGGAGGAGCATGGTTCTGGCCGCTGCAACATGGGCCTGGGTCCGGGGACGGCAGGAGTCTGAGTTGTTCTTCTTTATTCTCCATATATGTCTCCACAATGAGCTCAGGGTCACGCCTATGGGAATCAGAGTTAATAAGAGGGGCAGTAGGCACTCCAGAGATGCTGTTACCAGATAAGGTAATCTTATCATAAGAGTGACAGTGCTCAGAGTAGAATTACAGGAACCGTTTCCCATCATTACTGGAACATCTACAAAATAGAAGTTCCAGAGGGATGGAATGGCCACCAGGAGGCAGTACACCGCTGATGCCACCAGGAGGTGTGGTAGGATCCGAGAAATACTCAGCTTCAGAGATAAGAAGACTCCGCGGGTGAAGTTGACAATTTTCAAGCAGTAGATGACGGAGAGGAAGGCGGTGAGCCACATGTTATAAGGGACCAGGAGGAGCTGCAAAAAGTACAGGTAGGGCTGGATGTGATTGAACATCATGTTCCCTAGGATTTGACTGAGGAACATATAGATACTCCAGACGGCTTGCATCAGGGTGTTTATCAGACCCATGACACCAATGATTTGATCGCAGGAACTCAGCCGGACGCCTCTTCTGCAGTCTCTCAGGTTCACATGTACAATCCAGGAGTTTAAGGTGATTCCAGATACTGCAGAAATGCAGCATAAGAAGACATTGAGCACCAGGAGATATAGAGGGATCATGCTGCGCCTTCTCCGCGGATTGACCCTCAGGGAACTGTGTAGAGTGACTTGCTCAGAAATGTCTATGCAAATCTCAGAGGTTTCCGGTGTCTGTCATTATTTCATGGATCTGTTTTGCATCCATTTCATCATTCCAGAGAGGACGGGGAGGCTCCACACTGACTCTGAATCATTCATTAAAGCAGAGGTTCCCACACACATTCAAGGCACCCTCCGTGTCTCAATTATTCTGCTAATGAGGCCCTTAAGCCAAAAGACACACTGACCAGTCCCATTTATTATTATTAGTATTATTATTATCATCTTCTATCTAGCCATCCATATCTATCTATCTATCTATCTATCTATCTATCTATCTATCTATCTATCTATCTATCTATCTATCTATCTATCATATCTAGTCGAGGAACCTGACACTCTAAAGTATATTTCAGACCCTGTGTTATTTATATTATTGAAACACAATTATGCATTGTGCAGGTGTAAAATTATATATATATACCTACACTTGCACAGTACTAAAATAAAAATCCCTTTTTTTATATTGTCTGTAAATTCTACATTTAATATTATATACTGAATTTCCGTTGCTCTAAACTGCACCTTTTTTGCATCCGTGATTTTGTGAGATTATTGCTGTGTGTTGTGTCGCACTCACCGCCGAGTGCACGCAAATTGTTCCCTTGAAGTGTTGTTTTTGCAATACAAATGACGGATGTTTACATTGCAAATCCCTGGGAAAGTATTTAAATTTCTGTAATTTGTGTTACATTTACACTGATTTCACTAATAGTATCTGGTAATGTAGCACTGACGTAAAACATTCTTTATATATATATCTAGAGTGAATGTGTCATGAGAAACTTGTAAATGTAAACACCAAAGTACCACACGCTGATAACCGCTATAAGGTCGAGAACCACATATCCAATAATCACTATTAAACATGGTCCTCAAAATAATATTACATTACTGATTGCTTTTTTCTTTTTTTTGCCTCTTCTCCATTTTCTGTTTCCTGTTTGGATGATTTATGAGAATTGGGCATTTAAAAAAATATTAAGATAAAATATAAGATAAAGTCACCCTGACATAAGATAAAGTCACACTGACATAAGATAAATCACACTGACATAAGATAAAGCCACACTGACATAAAATAATCCCACATTGACATAAAATAGAGTCACACTGACATAAGATAAGTACAAACTGACATAAGATAAAGTTACACTGACATAAAATAATCCCACACTGACATAAGATAAATCACACTGACATAAGATAAAGTCACACTGACATAAGATAAAGTCACACTGACATAAGATAAAGCCATACTGAAATAAGATAAAGCCACACTGACATAAAATAAATTCACACTGACATAAAATAATCCCACACTGACATAAAATAATCCCACACTGACATAAAATAAAGTCACACTGGCATAAGATAAATTTACACTGACATAAGATAAAGCCACACTGACATAAGATAAAGTCACACTGACATAAGATAAAGTCACACTGACATAAGATAAAGCCATACTGACATAAGATAAAGCCACACTGACATAAGATAAATTCACACTGACATAAAATAATCCCACACTGACATAAAATAATCCCACACTGACATACGATAAAGTCACACTGACATAAGATAAAACCACACTGACATAAGATAAATTCACACTGACAAAAGATAAAGTCACACTGACATAAGATAAAGTCACACTGACATAAGATAAATCACACTGACATAAGATAAAGTCACACTGACATAAGATAAATCACACTGACATAAGATAAAGTCACACTGACATAAGATAAATCACACTGACATAAGATAAAGTCACACTGACATAAGATAGACATAAGATAAAGACAAACTGACATAAGATAAAGACAAACTGACTTAAGATAAAGCCACACTGACATAAAATAAATTTACACTGACATAAGATAAATTTACACTGACATAAGTTAAAGCCACACTGACAAAAGATAAATTTACACTGATATAAAATAAACAAACACTGACATAAGATAAGTTCACACTAACATAAGATAATGTCACACTGACATAAGATAATGTCACACTGACATAAGATAATGTCACAATGGCATAAGATAAAGTCACACTGACATAAGATAATGTCACAATGGCATAAGATAAAGTCACACAGACATAAGATAATGTCACAATGGCATAAGATAAAGTCACACAGACATAAGATAAAGTCACACAGACATAAGATAATGTCACAATGGCATAAGATAAAGTCACACAGATAAGATAATGTCACACTAACATAAGATAATGTCACACTGACATAAGATAAAGTAAAAGAAAAATAATCAATATGATATCACAGCGGCAAAGAATTTGACATTTTAAAAACTAGTTAAAAACTTGTTAAGAAATAAAAACGCCTTAAACATAATGTGTAAACTATTATACTTTATTAAAACACAATGGGCCTGATCCAGCGCTACGAAAATTCGCACGACGGGCGAATGCGAACGTACGCTCGGGCGTATCAACCTACACGCCCCTAGCACTCCCATAGTAAAGTCCCTGCTTACGGCGGCTATACCGACATAAGATAATGTCACACTGACATAAGATAATGTCACAATGGCATAAGATAAAGTCACACAGACATAAGATAATGTCACAAAGACATAAGATAATGTCACAATGGCATAAGATAAAGTCACACAGACATAAGATAATGTCACAATGGCATAAGATAAAGTCACACAGATAAGATAATGTCACACTAACATAAGATAATGTCACACTGACATAAGATAAAGTCAAAGAAAAATAATCAATATGATATCACAGCGCCAAAGAATTTGACATTTTAAAAACTAGTTAAAAACTTGTTAAGAAATAAAAACGCCTTGAACATAATGTGTAAACTATTATGCTTTATTAAAACACAATATAACAGTTAGAAGCGTTACATAGTCTGGACTTAATATCAACAAGTCTGGAAGAGTAAACGGATAACCTGTTAGGTAAATATCTCTAAAACTTTTTAACCTTAGTCTGGAATAAATATTCCATAAAACCCAACTGGACAAGATGCAGGAGATGAATCAGTTTATAATGTGCATCCAATATATGATGTTTTGGGTTTTAAAGTATGCAAATATCAAAGCATTTTAGTATTTAGAAGGCATAAGGAGGGGGAATGAAGTGGACTGCTGGTGTGAGCGGAGGAGAGGGGGAAGGAAGTGGACTGCTGGTTTGAGCATAGGAGAGGGGGAAGGAAATGGACTGCTGGTTTAAGCATAGGAGAGGGGGAAGGAAGTGGACTGCTGGTGTGAGCGGAGGAGAGGGGGAAGGAAGTGGACTGCTGGTGTGAGCGGAGGAGAGGGGGAAGGAAGGAGAAGAAGGGATAGATGTAGGATGCAGTGAGGATAGTAAGTGGAGGAGGGGTAGGCTAGTCTGAACAGGTGCGTTTTGAGTGAGCGCTTGAAGACCTGCAAATGTTGCAGTTGCAGCAAATGGAAATGGCAGCAGGTAGATCTATATGATGAGAGAAAGAATAAATTGTAGCCAACCTGTAAACTGACACAAATCAGAGACAATACGGGTTGTGAATTTTGTAGATGGTCTGTCACCACCGGGTGAAGGTACACAAACAATGGAGCCATTGTAAATTCCGCCAATGTAAGCTGCCAGTTCCTTAGGCATTAGCAAGCCGGTGACTGGGCTGGATGGCAGAACGCAGTGGTCCATGTGGCTGATATTTCTGCTGACAACACTGAAATATTCCCTACTCGCCAAGCTCGCTGCCTAGGTGTTACACTTGATTTTTAACTCTTCTTTATACCCCATATTCAATCTGTTTCGAAATCCTGTTATATTCACCTAAAAAACATTTCCAAATTTCCAAAATTCGAAAATATCTCTCACAAGAAACAGCTAAAACGCTCATTCATGCCCTAATTATATCCCGCATTGATTACTACAATGCCCTTCTTATTGGTCTCCCACAATATAAAATGACCCCTCTACAGTCTATATTGCATGCAGCAGCGAGACTGATCTTCCTTGCAAAACGCTCAACTACAGCTACTCCACTCTGTCAGTCTCTACATTGGCTGCCTGTAAAATACAGAATCAAATACAAAATCCTCTTGCTAACCTATAAAGCCATAAGCAACACTGCACCTGCATACATTTCCTCACTTGTCTCAAGATATATCCCAGCTCGTTCTCTCAGATCATCACAAGATCTGTAACTCACCTCTGTACCTCATAAATGCTCTGATTTTCGGTTGCAGGACTTCTCCCGGGCTGCACCCATTCTCTGGAATAACCGTCTTTTCCCATTAAGACTATCCTCTACTATACAAACTTTCAAGCGTTCCCTAAATACTCATCTCTTCAGACAAGCTTTTTAAATTCCACAACCTCCCTATGCATTAAGTACAATATTAACAACCATTTCTGCCTTTTTACACATTATTAACACATACCTGCACACTCTCTCTTTCTATTCTACAATTCCCTCATCTCTGCTACTAACACTGCTGTGTGACTGGGTCATACAGAGCACTGAGAGCACTTTTACCATACACCCTGGCTGGTCCACTGTGTGATATATAGCACTTGCCCTCATGTATCAAACCCACTGTCCTATAGAGTGTAAGCTTTTGAGCAGGGCCCTTTTACCCAATCTGTCTGTTATTACCCAGTGTTGTTATAAAGATTGTTAAATTGTAAAGCGCTACGTAATGTGTGGGCGCTATATAAAAACCTATTAATAAATAAATAAATAAATAATACAAATACTGTACATTATACTACTAATAGACAAAAAAACAAAAACAACTAATAAATAAACAATAACATAATTAAATTAAATAAAATAAAAATAATAATGACTAATGAAAATATGAAGTAATGTAAAACTTTATAAAAATGTATATAAAGACCTTCCGGAACTAAGGAAATTAATTGAAGGATCAAAACAATTTCCAGTTTAGAATTTGAAGCAATCTCCACCTCTAACTGTAGGTTGAATATATTTAATCCCAACCACCTCTAAAGTAGCTGGATTGCCATCATGTGCCATCATTGAGACACAATGTAACATTCATTCTTTTTATCACATTTTGTCTATGTTCTCGAAATGTTGTTTGCAATGATCTGGTGGCACAACCAATTTGGTATAGATTACAATTACATCTAAGAACATAAATTACTTGAGAGGTGGCACAATTGCTATATCCTCTGAACTCTTTGGCATCAAAGTAAAAGATAAATCTGAAAATTTCATTTAGAGAAAAAATGTATTTTATCACAAGATTTGCCTTTTGATAATCATGAATCACTAATACAGGGTTAGAATGACATTTCAAATATCAGGTCAATACACACATACCTAGCTTATGTGACAACAAATAATGCAATAAACACACAAAAGTGCAAGATTGGCACTAGAAAGTAAACATTTTTTATCCCATGCAAATCTAAAGACAGGATAGTGCTACCTATGCGGCAAAAGGGTAATATGTATTTACAAAGAAGGAAAGAACCCTATCTAATCAGGTGCACAGTACTCTAGATTGTTGCAAAATTACAAAATTATTTTATTTTTACAAATCACAGCGAAGTTTTAAAACAGTAGCTACATTTTACCACAAACAGTGTTACATCAAAGATGCCTGTTCAAGAAAAACTCTCCTCTCTAATAAGCGTACTCAAATATTCATGTTAATACATATATCAACCTGCTCAGTAACACAGCTGCCACAAGCTAACAAGTTATCATAACACTCTACGTGATAGTGAAACAGAGAAATATAAACGTAGATGAGGCTCAAGTATTAGCAGTCGCAGTCTGACCCTGTTCTGGAAAATAAAGAAAAATGAGAAAAGAAACAAAAGCCACCTCACCATGGTTCTTCACTCCAGGGAGCAGCTGCTAACCCTCGAGACCGCGTTGTGAAACTTAGTTTTAAACAAGGATTTGTCATTTTCCCCCACCAGTGGCGGTGATAGGTTTAAACTAGAGGTGGATCTTAACCTCTTTATGAGGAAATTATTTTATAGTTTTTCTTTAAAAAGACACACCATCAGACAAAAATATTTTGACTCCAGACTAACTCTATTTCCCTCTCACAACATGTAACTTTGATGCATCTAATGTTCCTGGAAAGTGAAAACTATGATAAATCTTTAAATGTGAGTCTGAGACCTAAATCATTATTTTTTCCAGATGTTGCCCTTTGCCCACAAGTAGAGATATACCACGATCTCGTTGCCCACGATTTTGATCAGTTATTTAAAAATGACAATGGGGATTTTTATCATATGTCCAATTTAACAAAGGAGGAACATAGGGCATTGAAAGAGCTGAGAACATGGGAGGTGGTCATTAAGCCCTCCAATAAGGGGGGAAACATTGTTATCTAGCCCGAAACCTTATACGTAGCTGAGGCACATAGGCAATTAAATCATGAAAAATGTTACAAAAAATTATTTTTCACCCGACTAACAATTTCCTTATTGCTTATCAGAGACTCATCAAAAGAGCACAGCAGGATGGTCTTCTAACCAATTCAGATTTTAATTTTCTATGGATGGATAAACCCAAGGTGGCCACAATATATTTCCTGCCCAAGATGCACAAATGTGAGACCATACCACCAGGAAGCCCAATAGTATCGGGCAAAGGATGCCTTACAGAACAATCGAGCCGATATCTGGATCATCATCTAAGAAGGTATGTGTAAGAACTACCTTCCTTTGTCAGAGACACATTACACATCCTCACTAAGATCGAGGGGATCCGTATTACCTACAATATGTGGCTTGTAAGCCTAGACGTGGAGTCACTCTATACCTCCATTACTCACAGTCTAGGTATAGGGGCAATGAGGTGTTTCCTGGATGAGGACAATCAAGGTGACTTTGGGCAGTTTTTACTTGAGCTTCTTGAGTTTGTGCTCACTCACAATTTTTTTCACTTCAATCGGGCCTATTATATTCAGTTATGCGGAATGGCAATGGGCACGGCTTGTACGCCCACGTTCGCCAACCTTTTTTTAGGTTGGTGGGAATCTGAATTTGTATATAAAATGGAAGCATTTGTTTCAACTGTATGGGTTTGGGCACGTTCTATCAATAACATGCTGATGGTGTGGGACAGAGACCAGCATAGTCTTGTCCAATTTATTGAGGCCTTGAATCAAAATGATCTCTACATCAGACTGACCTCTAAATACAGTCAGACCCGTATTAGCTTCTTAGACTTGACAATCAAAGTTTCAGATCAAGGCCTGTTGGAGAATGACATCTTCAGGAAAAGTACGGCCACAAATTCCACGCTATATTATACTAGCGCTCACTTCCTGCATGTAAAAAATAATATCCCCAGAGGTGAGCTCTTAAGACTACGCAGAAATTGTTCTTGTGATGTTGACTTTAAAGAGAGGGCAAATGAATTATCTCTATGGGTTAGTCAGATGGGTTACAGTAATAGGCTAATCAAAAAAGCCAGATACCATGCAGCCAACCAAAATAGACATATGTTAATACATCAGAAGCGCAGCCGGTGTAATAGCGACAACGTTCGCTTTGTATCAACTTACTGCCATCGGTGGAAAACCATTCAGGGCATTCTAAATAAACATCTGAGTGTCTTGCATACAGATGACGACCTTAAACAAGTATTGGGTCACAAAGTTGGCGTTATGTGGCGGAGAAGCCGCAATTTAAAGGACGTACTCGTACAGAGTCATTTTGAACCCAAACAACCTCATAAGAACTTCACTACAGGTTCATTTGCTTGTGGTCACTGCAGCCAATGTCAGTATATGAAAAAGTCCCACATGTATACAGACAGATTTGGTAATGAGCATAATATCAACCAATTCATCAATTGTTCATCATGAGGGATAGTATACTGCATTACATGATCTTTCCATAAATTGTACATTGGCATGACCAAACGTGCCTTACACACACATTTACCAACACACACAACATACTCAATGCAGATAAAGATAAGTTGCAAATTAAACCATTAACCAGTGTTGCAAGACATCTTCAGCAATACCATGCCAGTTCTCTGAGCAACTTTCAGTTTTTTGGCCTGTTGAAGGTCACTCCA